>JACDOX010000051.1:4521978-4554704 GCA_014549065.1 Cardinalis cardinalis
TCAGTTCAGACCCCTCAGCCTTCCTTGCTCCAGGGGCAGTACCTTGTTTGCCTGCCCTCTCCTCAGATTTCTGTCTGCTCCTGTGGTTGGAGTGAGACCAGTCCTGACTTAACGAGGGAAGTTGCCAAATACAAAACATAAAGCACTTCTAGAATTTGCAGAGGAAGTTCTCACTTAGGAACTTTAAAAGGGAACAATTCTCAGCCAGATGTGATTCAGGCTGGAATTCCCCTGAAGAGAAACAATGAAAGCAATGCAATCCTGTCAGTCAAGATGCAGAGACACTCTCACCAGGGCTTAATTAAGAACATTCTCCTTCTGCTTTGCTGGCCACATCAAATGGAGGAAAACTTCTGACCTTCTTCTTTGGCAAGACCTGGAGAGACCTGGCTGGCTGAAGCTGAGCAGCAGCTTCTTCCTGCCCCAAACTGTGCTGTGAGGAATGGTGGATCCTGACTCCTCTCCTGCACTTGGGCTGACCTCAGCCAGCACTCAGCCTGCTGGGAAGCCTCAACACTTACAAAAATGATCAGAGCTGAACAGAGACCACATTTTAACCTGCTTCAGATCTTCCCACATCCATTTCAGCCGTTCCAGCAAGAAGAATTCCAAACTTGTCCTTACAAAATAATTCTCTCTTTGTGTACCCATCAGCAAGCAGGTGACATTGCTTAAGCTTCTTGCCACAAGGGAGCTTTAATCCCTGCCTTCTGTCAAACCTGAAAGCCCCAGGTCAGGTCCTCTTTAGCAAGCCAAACTGAACTGGAAGGCTCCAGCCTGTGCAGCTGCTAAATGGATGGCAAGAGGCTCCGTGCCTGGAACTTGCAGTTTCACCCTCAGTGTCAAACACATTCGGCCCTATTAACATTTTATCTGCGTGCCAGAGCAAGAGCAGGAGACTTGGCAACCAGTCAAAAATAATCTTTCCTGGCACACAGAACCCTGCTGCAACAACTCCCATGGGCTTAGGGACAGCTGGGTGGCAGAAGGGAAGAGACTGAGATGGAGATGTGGAAGAARGAGGGGGAGGAGGGAGCAGGCAAACCCAGGATGAGGAGCGTGAGGGGTGTGAGATTAAAAGATTTACATGTGCATGACACAGGCCTGAACAGTTCATTGCCAGAGGATGGGGAGGTGGTTTCCTTCAGAATCTGACTTAGCAAAGTCTATCTGCTGTTCCCTTTGTGTCTCTATCTTTAAAACAGAAGGAATTAGCCCTTACCTGCACCAATGCCTGATCATTGGCCAGTGTTCACACAGCACTGTGAGAGAAAAAACCTTCTCCCAGCTAAACATCCCCCATGCCCAAGTGCAGCTGAGACAATGCAAATGCCACGGATCAGAGCTGATGACATGGTCTGTCCTGGACAAACCCMGTAGTGAAAGGAAGGGATTGGTCACACTTCATTGTGAGATTTGGCATGGCTTGGTCAAAGGAATCTGGAGGAAAAAATGCCTCCCATCTAATTCACTTTCCACTGAGTGTCCACAGAACTTACTCTTGGGAATATTCACCCCCATCAGAGCAACAGAAGGTGCAAGGGATCAAATCTGGGAAGCATCAGGAGTGAAAACAGGTTCCTCACATCAGCTGAGGAGCAGAGAGTCAATTCCTCCATGGCCAGAAGAACAGGTTAAACATAACAAGCACCCAGATATGCAGGCTTCTCTAGGACCCATCTTCAGAAACTCACTCCAGGGCCTCTTACATATCCAAATGTGAAATTAAAATAGAAAATATACAATGAATGGTCTCCTGATACAGTCAAATGCCCTAGCAGTAGGGTGAGATTAGTTAGTATAATTTATATTCACATTAATTAATTGGAACACCTAGAGTTTCAAAAAATAGCTCTGCAATTCCACTGCTTAAATAGCTTRCAGTATTAGCAGCTAAGGCAAAAGGGAGGGATGAAGAACCTACTGATTAAAAGCTGTGCTTGAATGAGATAGCAGTCCAAATTTTACAGAATTCATCAGGAATGGGGGCAAAGAACACCCAAATTAGAGYAGGAAAAGCACACTACAAAGCCAGAGTGAGGCAAACCATCAGTGTCAGGCTGACAGCCAGCCAGCAGAGCAGCTGGGTTTGTCAGGCTGGGGGACAGCAGCAGTGTGGTGACAGGAGGGTCAATACCTGCCACCAGCCACGGGACTYCCTGCCTTCATTACTGCTGTGAACATCACACCAGGAAGCCGAGAGAGAAGCCAAAATGTAGAARGAGAAAAGGAAAAACAAAAGGGAGCTTGGGAGAGGATCCTGATGAGGGGAAAGAGGTCCATAAAACAAGGACAGCTGGAAGTCAAAGCAGAAGTTTCCTACTGGAAGTGAACCCTCATTTTGCCTGATTTCCTGACAAAACCACAGTCCTGCAGTCATGTTCCAGGTGTGTGTCTGCTCTGCCCATTCCACCCCAGCACCACACAGGGGCTCAGTCTCAAGGGCAAGGGCACCCCACATCTTTCACAAAAGGCAGGGATGTGCCTGGAGCAGCTGGGCTGAGCATGGAGCCSCCAGAAATTCCTTGTCAGCCTTCACAGAAGCCACAGAAAATGTTTGGCTYCCATGTTTGGGTTGCTTGTGGAAAAATAACATTTCTTTGCTCTGGTTTCTGTGAWGTTGTGCTGTGTCCCTGTGGCCTCATGCAGGGTTTAAGAGACTCAGCTAATCTGCACCTTGAGGATCCTCAACAACACGAGGAGTCAGAGCACGCTGCTGCCAGAGGACTTGCTAAGCCAAGGAAATGTCACCATGTGAAGTTGAGGAAATTACCAGGATATCCCAAATGAATTTTTCCTGGTGAATTAATAATGTTTCAGCATAAGGGAAGCAGAAAATATCTGTCTTTAATTTCTTTTTCTCTGTGATTTATTAACAGCATGGAAACATAAGCATGGCACAACACTGCGGTCAAATCCCAAGTCCCCATTCTTCTTATAAATCAGGGAAATTACAACTTTTTCCTAACCAAATGAAGCATCAGAATCAGTTCCAGCATGTGAATGTGTGCCCTAGAGATTCCAACCCCTTCAGAGCAATGCAAGTACATGCAACACCTAAATTACCTCTGATAGCATGCAAGGGAGCAGAGGTACAGATTCCACAAACCTGAATCCTCCTTTCAACACAGCTAATTCAATCTGAACCCTGTAAAATAAGTTCATGAGAAAAAAAAAGGAGACATCGTTCCTCACTCTATCCCTAAAAATCCTGCTTACAAAATGAATATCTTTATCCCCTTGCCTGTTGTGCTTATCTCCTGYCTTGCAGCCCAACCAGCTTCTGAGCTGTGTGCTTTGGCAGGTAGGTCCCAGATCAGCCAGGCTCAGGTGAGAGGCATCTCTGGAAACACACTCAGGCCTGGCTTGCAGTGCTTTCCCCTCAGCGACCCTCTGGCTGCCCCTCCAGCCAGATTTCTGTGTAATTTATTTGTCCTTGTCAGTTCTTCAAGATGCAGCTTTGTCCCATCCAGCAATTTCCCTGTCTAGGCTGACTTGGAGAGGTCTGGAATAGCAGCAAAAGACAAGAAGCTCCAGAAAGGAGGAAGATAGCAAGGAGCCAAATGCAGTTGGCCTGAAGCTTTTTATCCTACCTTACTCATGTGTAATGAATCTGCATCATGCCACTGCAACTGCTGGCTCGTAAAGATTCAGTTCAGTGTTTCCCTTTTATTCAGACTGATGATAATATGACTAATTGTAGTCTTCTTGCCCACTGAAAATTGAATGAAGGAGGAAATCTGCATACTGACTGAACATGCTGCCAGGGAGAATAATAAATGAAAATCAAAGGCCCAGCTCCCAGATGACTGGATGCAAAGGAATCTGTTTGCATGAGAATTCACACTTTCAATCACCACTGGAGATCTGCCGTGGATAGCATTTTTCTAGTAAAAATGATCCAAGCATTTGATCTTCCTCAGAAGAAAATCTGTGATGTTCAAGAGAGCACAAAATCTCACCCTTCTCAAAGCACCCAGGCAGCGAGGAGAGCCTGGCTTTGCATGCGTGAATTCCACATGCAGCATCCCTTGGTATCAGCTTGATTTATGTGATGACTCCCTGAGAAAGAGATAATTATGTAGATTGGGATTATTTATTTACACAGCCCTGTCACATTTGGAATGGAGCTGGAGCCCCTGATCTGCTCGGATTCCCTGGCACGGCTGATGTCGAGGTTCCCTGTCGGAAGGGATCGGGCGCGCGCCTGTCATGCCACCTCTCTCTGGAAGTGAAAGGACATTACTAAGGCATGAATCACCCAAATCAGGGCAGTGTCTGTCCCAGAAGTCTGCTCAGCTCCCAGCCACGGTGCTCTGCTGCTGTTAGTCACAGCAGCAGCAGCAGCTGCAGTGGTTTTATGGGAGCGCAGCTCCTGCAGCAGCAGCAGCGCTGTGGATGTGCTGGAGGTGGATCATGCCAGCCCAAGGAGCCTGACAGCAGCCTGGTGTTTGCCTGGTATCCCAAAAGAAATGCAGAATAAAGCAATAGCACAGCTCAGATAAGGTTCACAATGAAATTGCAGGGGCCATGCCCATACCTCACTGCCACCTCCTAAAGGCAACGCGAGCAAATCCTGGTGCTGTATTTTTCCATCTGGACTCRTTCCTCAAGTGCTTCTCTGCCTTTGTCAAAAGGGCACATCAATAGACTTCCCAAAATCCCTCTGGAGCCATCTTCCTGATGGAATGATCCATGTCTTTCCATGGGATGGTTCAGAGGTGAAGGGGACACTTATTTTGTGACTSTATAGGATTTCCCCATTGGCACCATTGCACCAGAGTTACCAACTTCTCTACCTCAGAAGAGTCAGGGAGGCAACTAGAGGTGAAAGTCCTCATACAACAAAATTCAATGATTTTTTTAAGGCATCTTGAATGGGAAAGGTGTTCTGTAGTGAGACTTAGGTCATCATCTTTACACCCTCCCCATATCTCTGCCCATCATGCTGGGCAGAGCAGCTAGCAGCTGTTGTGGTTTGTGCTGCTCACAACCAGCTTTTCGTGATTTTGACATTCAGGTTTATTGGCTTGCAGACTGGCCTGGATGTTCCCTTCCACTTTTCTGYTCATTATGCAAGAAGACCCCTCTTTAACTCTTTAGATCAGCTCTCTCTCCTTCTTGCATCACTGGACCAGAGCCAAGGGGGCAGAGTTGAGGCCACAGTCTGAACTTACATATTGAACACAAGTCACATGAGTCAGTAAATCATTTGCTTCTACAGGGGGCCCTGCACCTGCCAGAGAGGAATAATTAAATTATCAAGTGTCCAGAGAGCTACAGAGGCAGAAGACACTGGATATACTTGAGGTGATGGAGCAGCCTTCTTCACAAAGTATCTGACTGTTACATTCCTCATTAGCTTTGCTTCCCTCCCACCAGCCCTACAACCCAGTGAAGCAAAAGGGTCAAAAGCAGAGCAAGAGCAAGGCTGAAGCACAAGACTCCCAACAGGGAAGAGGTGTAGATCTCACATACAACCTGCCTGCACTCAGAAGGACAGCTTCACCTTGGGAGCTGGGCTCTGCATCCACGGAGCTGCCTGCCCATCCCCTGGGGTGCTCACTGCCCCTGGGCACGCTTCCAGCCTGTTACTAATTTGGACCTGTCTCTTCAGTTCACTCAACTGCTGTGGGGTGAGATTAAAAAAAAAAAAACCAGCAAAAAAAAACAAACCAGAAGAAGAATAAATTTTAGAAGGGAATGGCTTTTTTACTTGGTGCTAGCCAATTCTCAGTCAGGAATGGGACATCATTTGACCATACATTTTCCTGGAACAGGAAGAATTCCCTATTCTCTTCCCAGGTAGAAATGAGGGTGGGAAGAGGGGGATCACACTTTCTAATAGCTGAGGGTGTTCCTCTGGACCTAAGGCCAGCACCAGGGCTATAATCAGGGTCAGAAGAATGTCCAGTGTTGGTAGCCACATGTGGAGGACAGGCTTCCATCCACCAGAGAGAGCAGCACCTCCCTGGCACTCTTCCCATCATACTCCTTTCCCCTCACCGAGGGATTCCTGTCAGTTCCATGAAATTCTCACCAGGACAGATTTTGGGCAGCCTGTTGTGACAAGATCACTTTGAGTGCTGTGTGCCCAGAGCCAGCACTGCTCCAGGTCAGGGCTGGCTCTGCCTCCTGCCTCCCTCCATCCTYCCTGGGTGCACAAACATTTATTCGAGGAACCCATGGCAATGACAATGCAAACTCTCCTGGGAGCAGATGGGGCAAAACCACTCAGCTGCTGCAAAACCTGTGCCTAAAAGTAGCTCCCCTGAAGAGGGAAGTGCATAATTTATGATGGTTCCTGGCAGACTCAAGGAATGATTTTCAGTGAATGGGAAGAAAAGATCATTTACTTCTCCACTGTTGTAATGTTTTAATTCAGTATTTATCGCCCCAAAAAAGTATTGTTTAGAAATTTATGGTGCGTTTCAATTCTATATTATATAAATATATTTGGGGTTATTTTGGAACCAGAGGACAGGAGCATTAATAAAAATTGTAATTGCMTTCAAAGACCTAAAATAAAATGTAGCCTTTCATTTTGGATGAAATCGAATATTTCGGATAGACCAAACTGAGTATTTCTGAAGGGGTTTCACCATCACCTCCAAAAACATTATGTTAATTTATCAGCATAAGATTCTCCTTCATACTCAAAACAAAACATCTGTCCCTTCCTACCATTCCTTGTTAGTCAGTGTCTTATTTTCCCCTTTCCATAAATGCCCAATTGAAAGAGGCATCAGTTTGTTGGTAGCACAGCAGTTTGGAAAACAAGAAAAGCTATGAAACACTGATGCAGAAACAACCCTGCAGGAAGACTTTCTGAGCTGATACCACCACGGGATGGTAGAAAAATGGTGAATGTGCAATTAAAAAAAAAAAAAGGTATAAAATAAAGAAATAATTAAATAGCATGATAAAAATTCAGAGGAAAAAAACCCCAAACTGTGCAAGAGCTTTAAAAATTTAAAATATTTCAACTATATGCTTGGACCCAAGGGGATGTTCTAAGAAGAAATGCATCTGAATGGGACATTCAGAATGTCCCCATGAGAGCAATTCCACATTGCAGAACATTTTGTATTCTTTTGCCAGAATGCTGATTTGTATGTGACCTGTACACTGAGCAGCAAAACTTTCACACCTCCTTTCATTTTATCCCAAGACAGGAATGGAGAGCAAGCCTGAATTGTTAGCTATATTGTTAACATATTTTAAATAAAATATTCCTGTCCTCATGACTCTACATCATCCCAGTTCCATTAGCCTAAGCCACTTGTAATAAACTAATATGCAGAATGATTACTAGGTACTAGCAGCTAAAGAAATAATAAGCAGTTTCTCTTTCTTTATTTCTTTCTCCTTCTCTTTCCTTCTTTCTTTCTTTCCCTCTCTAAATGACAGACAAACAGACATCCRCCCTGGAATTTCCTCAGCAGATCAAAGCAGGTCTCGCCACAACTGGTAGATGGCTACAGTATTAAGGATATAAATGTGCTTATGCCTTGTGCAAATGGAAACTCTTGAGTGATCTGGTCATCTGGAAATGAGTTTTGTTGAGGGTTTCTTTCCTCCACCCTGAGACTCTTGTCCTAAGCTCAGAGGATGGCCATAAAGGAGAGTCTCCATGCAGGGTGGTCATGATGTTGATGCAGCTCCCAGAGKGTGTTATTTCCTTGCTCTCCAGGGCTGGATGAGCAACCGGATTATTTTATTTGTGGGCCAGCCCTGAAGTTACCACCAGAAGCCCTTATAACTGGACAGTTCTCTAGCACCGAGGGAAGGAATGAYTTTCACTCTAACAACTCTGGGCTGCAGCTGCACTGAGAGCAAAGGCACTGGGAACGTGCAACCTAACAGGCAACCAGCCACTCCCTCTGCCGCCCTCCCTGGAGATGGCACAAAGTCATCTTGGCAGGCTGGAGGCTGCTGCAAGCAAAGAACTATTTGTGTGAGCACTGYAGAGATCAGATGTCATGACCAAAATGCCAGGGGGAAGAGCGGACTGCATCCAAAGCGCCCAACCCAGCCATGGACCAGCCCTGGGATAACAAGGGGATGCTGCATGCTTCTTCTGAGCACAGGAAAAGCCCTGAGCAGCATCTCCCTGCTGTGCAGGTGCCTGTGGGCAGCCTGTCAGGCTCTGAGAGCCTGGAGCCAAGCAGCACTGGTGCTTGCTGCTCCTTTGGCCGCTCTGCCGTGTCCCACCCCGATGACGCAGAATGCGCCAGTCAAGAGTGGAGAAGCATCATGGTTGCCTAGGCAATGCCTTTGCCATGGACAATAAATAAAATAAAAGACAATGCCTTGGGTTAGCAGCACCCAGGGGTCTGTGTAACTCTCCCCAGTGCAATATCYCCCTATGGAAAAGCCAGCTCCTTGCTCCACACGTGGGCACGTAGGCACAGGCACTGGCGCATTCCTTCAGCCTTTCACCGCGGGAAACTGCCTCCTCCAGCTCACTCCATGTCACACAGCACACACGGAGAAGAAAACCCATCCAAAAACACATCCCAAACCACATTCAACAGAGCTCACTCCTTCCTACCTCTTCACAAACGACTGCCAACCCGTGGGAGGRATCCAAGACCCTAAGAGACAAGGAGTTCAAGCCCCCGGCATTGTGAACCGCTGCAGTGAAACCTCTTATTTGAATGCCACGGGAAATAGTGTTACACACAGAAAGGAAAACAAAAAGCCGGACACGAGCCCAGCACCCCGATCGGAGCAGGATTCTGTCAAAGGAAGGCGCTGCAGGCTGGCACTCACTGCGGGCAGGCAGCCGCCGCCTGGCCAAGCGCGATGGCGTGGCTCGTTTTTCACTCTGACACCACTGCAGGCTCCACAAGGCTCCTTGACTCGCAAGGTGATCGGAATATTGAGTACGGTACTGCAGCAGCCAGCCTGGCACCCAGCACGGCAGTGCAGCCACTCCCGCCCTCCCTCTCCGCCCCTTTCCCTCTCGCATGCGAGGGAAGGAGGAAAAAGAAGGGAGAACAAAACCCCCCACGACAACGGGATTCCAACGCCCCCTCATACATCTTCGGGAATGGACCTTGGCTCCATTGTCTGCCGTCCTTCAACYCATTTCCCAAAAGCCACAGTGTCCCTGGGTCCCGTCCCCCCTGTTTAACATGCATATTTCTGCCATGGGAGTGTAACCCGGCAGTAATTGCGATGATGGTCCTGCTGCAGGGACACTGCGGTGCTCCTCTGCCTCTTACTATGCAAATAAAATTCCTGGATGGAGCAATAAGTCACTGTCCATCTCCCACGGTGCAGCCCATGGCTTGGAACTGCTGCCAGGGTCGGCTCCTGTGGCGGGACCCAGCCTTGTCCTGCTCACACCATCCACCCTCAGCACACGTCTAGGAGACGGGAACAGCACTGGCCTGACTCACAGCCTCGTGTCCCACCTTAAACCTGAARCCACTCCTAACTGATACCAACAGAAACCCACGGAGGCTGAGTTTTAGTCAGGGAAGAGTTGCASATTTGAATCTCCAAGGGCATGGCTTAATCAGCTGCCACCAAACACACCTGATAGGAACAGCATCTGCGAACTTGTGGCTTGCCATACTCCTTCTACTGATCTGTGCTCTGCTGCATCTCCCCTGGCTCTGTCCTTGGGTCTCTTGGATAATTTCTCCTGTCCCATCTTCCCAGCTTCATTCCTGCCTCTGTCTTTCCTGCAATGAGGAGTGAGTCATCAAAAACACCTTCAGAAAACTTCCCTTTCACTCGTGAGCTTCTTTACCTCATCCAGCTGAGCAGGTTGCACACAGAACAAATTACTGTTGTTATTTCTGAGAGCGCTTAAGAACTCATGTCATAAAYTGAGGGTGGGAGAGTCAGTCCTACAAGGGTTAAAGGGCCAATGGCATTTTTTCATTGCATATCTGAGATGCAGAAGCATCCCTTGTGATCAAATATCTACAGGATGCTTCACCATAGTCCCCATTCATCTTAGTTCTTTTTATTTATTTAATTAAATGAAATAAGATATCTCTGAACAGAATTTAAATTCCCATAAATATTGTGGAGAAGGAAATTTCATGCTACTATCTGACTGACTGGTTACATGCTTAGCAAAACCAGCAGAAACAGCCCAGCAGAGGTGGGGTTCTCTCTCCCTCCCACTCGTGTTACTTCTTYTGGATAAYTCCTTATTGATCAGCYGAATGACWCAGCAGAAATTTCCATTTCAAATTWAAAAAAWATTCATTTGCTGATTCAGTTTTAGGAAATGTTTGCAATAGTTTTCAATGTCATAAAGGCACTGTTTCATTGACCAGATCTGACTCAAGAATACAAAACTAATGCATCCCGTTGTTATTCCTTCCAGTGGCAAATGAGTTTTGCAGTAATTAAGCCAGGGAAAATAGATTATTGTTATAAACATCTGATAGCAGATATTCTGAACTCMTAAATGTCTCTCTGATGTGAGATGGGGATTGACAACATAATCATCTCTCTTGCCACTCTGCCTTTCTGCAGCAAAAAGTGTATTTGTGTGCACTCCTGCTCCCCTCCTTCCCCCAGTCCTCCCCACCTTTGGAGTTGCTCAGGAGAGCTCATTGCTGCCTGTGGTGAATCAAAATGTGTTATYATTAGGCTGAACGTGTTACTGAGTTAATTAAATGTCACACTTTTGATAACATTAATTAGAAGCATTTCAGACTCATCTGAACACACAGCCATCACAAAACCTGAGGAATAAGTGCTGATGTTTTCATCTCAGTAGATTTTATTGATGGAAGCCCTTSATCCATTCATTCATTACTAATATTCAATACATTTTTTACACTGTCAGGCAACAAGTACTTCTCTCTTTTTCATTCTGTACCAGACTGTAAAAAACACTTGTAGAATTCAGCTGTGGCCCATGTTTGGAAGCTSAGGTTCCCAGCATGAAGTTGGGCCCATATTTTCAGGACAGTTTCAGCAAGTTGAAGTCTGCAAGTCAATGACAGCAACTTTAGGCTGTACCTGTCCATGGCCTGAGAGCTTCAAAAAGTCATCATGGAGGGTGATGTTGTCCAAGTTTGCACAGCTCAATCCTTCCCTACTTTAGCATGAATTCCCCACACCTCGGATTTGAAATGACAGTCCTAAACCAAAGCAAATCTCAGCTCAAAAAATCCATCCCTTATTAAGTATGGGCAAGGCAATTTTCCAAGCCAGGTACCACACTGCCCCTAAATTCCTGTATCACTGCAGACCTTTCCTCACACAAAATTGCATTTTCTTTTGGCCCATCAATCATCTCTTATTTCACCTCACCCATGGCAGGTTAATGCTCACCAGGACAGCCACCATCCCTGTCTCAGAAGCAATCTCAATAAACACAACCCCAAAACTTATTTGCCAGGCTTCACTTCAGGATGTCTCACGCTCCTTTGAGCCCCTGACATGGCTGTTTTCCTATTACAGATTGAAACARCACTTTGCACCTTATCAGAAATGCATTTAACCATTTATTACTGTATAAGGGACATGAAATAGCAGCTAAAGGACATCCTTCACCACACAGGATATGTGGGCACTCTAAATGTGAACTCTTGGTAATTTGTTTACTGGTAACTGCTGGGCTGCCTCCACTTAAATGAGGTTTTCCTTGGTTTTTGAAACCTGCCTGGGTGAAGAACAGACACAAGTCACAACTCATTAAGTTTTTCAGTCTGTGAGACAGAAATAAGGATAGTAAAATTAGACAGAAACAACCTTCATTCTYTTCTCCATTCCAGCTGGCTGGAGCCTGAACTGCAATGCACACTGGCAGTGGATTTTTTTCACCAGAGCCCATCATCTTTTGTTTCTTCATCACCATGACATTGTTACTTGGTTGTGGACCCTTTGTACTCTGCTTTATTGCTTTGTCTCAAAGCTCTGTCACATGTCTGACACCTCAGGTGTGCCACAGCATCTTTCACTAGGCTTGACCTTGGCCTCAAAGAGACGTGGGGGAAATTGGTGTCCCTGAAAGCTCTGGCTGAAGGCAGAGGAAGAAAGAATAAAACCTAAAGAGATGCCTATGGGAACTTTTATCAGGCAACTGTATAAAACACTCCATTTGCTATTAAAATGATAAACTGGAGTAGCTCCCAGAGATAAAGACTATGACAAAATTCTGTTATTAAGTGCTACAGCTTTGTTCTTGGCAGGGGCACACACCAAAAGCAGTGTAGCTGCAATGAGGAACAGAAGTAAATTTTCACAGAACTTGCTGCAAACAGGAACAAGGAAGCAATGCAGACAATGATACCACAAGTTCAGCAGATTCCTGCAACGTTTATATGAGATTTTAGATCACATGATGAATTTGCAATAAACAGTAGCATAAAAGATGTTTCATTGTAAAAAAATGTAAAAAGTTAGAACTTTTTGCATTAAATTTGACAAAAATATAATGGGTGGGAGACCATCAGAAAGGTTCATTCAGCCTAAAAATACATCCAAACACTTGAGGATGAGGATTGCATTGTTCCTACACATCTTCAGAGCACCTTTGGCTCTAAAGATAAAAAGATATTTTTCCTAAAGAAGAGAAAATTACCAGGGAAGGGACCTGAAAATTTAAGTTCTTATCAGAGAAAAAATAGCCATAGGGGCCAAGTCAAACCAGCTTAGTGTTTTGTGGCCAGCAGTTTTCATTAGGAAATTCTGACAAAGAATACAACAGCCCTAGCTCTGTACATGTGGGCTTATTTAAATTAAGAGAAGGAAGAACTTATTAGGAAAAAAAATAGTTACAGCAAGTTTTTTTTTACTTAGAAAACACTAACTTYGTTCTAAAATATTTTCATTAATACATTCTATATCAGGACTAATTCACATATTTGAAATGAAGAAAAAAATAACAAAAAAAGTCAAACAACAACTTGAAAGATCAGTGCCCAAGACTATAAATATATTCAAAGAATAAAAAGGTAAAGTAGCACATACAACAAACAGATTTGCTTTTCAGAAGAGCAATTACCCACTAAAATAGTTTGTCTACAGCTTTGTGCAGGTTTCTCTCAGTCCTTAAAGCAAGGGGAGATGATCACACAAAGGTTATGGGTCTTGTGCAGATGTAATGGACTGCAAGTCTGCACTCTGTAAGCTGACAAGATGAAAGAGCTGAGAGGAAATGATTCATKATCACCTTCTAGCCTTAAAATATGTGATTCCCTGACCCTCTGCACTATAGGTTTTGTTGCCTTCCTGTTTTCTGGGTGGAGTGGAGCCACCTGAGCCACAAAAACATCACCAAGAAGGCAGTGATGTCTCAAAGTCACTGCACTGCAGCTTCCTCCTGGTTATTGCGTTTTGCTTTGGTGTTTCTGCAGGGAGCAGCTGCTGCTTTGCTACTTTTGTCCACATTAGAGGAAAAACAATGAGGAATTTTTGGTGATCACAAACTTCCTTTTATTTTCACTAGAAGRTGTTTTCCCATAACTATTCTGCATTTAGAAATATCCCAGCATGTAGCCATGGTATTTTCTGAAAATTCCTTTCCATGGATAATTTTTCTCCTCCTGAGAAGCTGAGAGGCCTCAGGAACAAAATGTAAACAATGGCTATCTGCTGCTGTGGATGCAACAGGTGCATCTGTGATTGGTCTCATGTGGTTGTTTCTAATTAATGGCCAATCACAGCCCAGCTGGCTCGGACTCTCTGTCTCAGACACAAGCCTTTGTTATCATTCTTTCTTTGTCTATTCTTYGCTRGCCTTCTGATGAAATCCTTTCTTCTATTCTTTTAGTATAGTTTTAATATAATATATATMATAAAATAATAAATCAAGCCTTCTGAAACATGGAGTCAGATCCTCCTCTCTTCCCTCATCCTCGGACCCCTGTGAACACTGTCACATTAGCATATCTGATGTTCTTTAGACAAACCAAAAACTGAGAACCAGGTCCAGCAAATCAGAGGGACAGCCTGGTTGCAGAGGTGTAAAAGGAGCAGTGAGGAATGATGGGCACTTCTGGTGGAGGAGGGTGAGCAGTAAATCCACAGATAGCAGGATTAGGGCCAGTTTTAGTCAACATCACCTTGTTCAATGCGWTTGCTGAGCATAGGAGCTCTTCCTGCTCTTCCTTCAGTCTCCACAAAAAAAATTGTAGTATTTGGGGTGGGAATATGAACAGCAAGCTGTGTCCTTCTTCTGAAGGGTCTTGACACCTTGCAAARAGCCACAACTGGACTATTCTGCTTCTCTCTGAGTTAGCTCTCCATTCTCAAAATGCTTGCACCAGTGGCTAGTGAAAGAGCAACTCTTCAAACACCAAGGAGTAAATAATGTTGTCAACATCAGCATCATTTAGCTGCTGGTAGAAGACAGATTTATAGAAGTAGCAAAAATTGCTGGCATTAAGTAATGTGACTGCAGGCTGTTTTTGTTTGTATTGTTTATGATCACAGAGCAGCCTTTCTCTGTGGGGCCTAYAGCAGAAGAGATGATCACAGTCCTCCAAAAAATATTGGATTCTCACCTTGGAAATCCTCTGTCTCAGGAGAGGCAAATTCACAGGCCTCCAGCAGCTTTGTACTGMGCAGGATTTGCAAGAAAGGGGATTTTTTTAAAGGGACTAAAAGACAGCAGTGTTATATGTTTGAGAGTGAGTGCAGGGAGTGTTCTTGAGTAAAAGCAGGTAAGGAAGGGGTCAATTGAAATGCAGTGGGGAGGACAGAGAAGGTGTTTCTYACAGCCTGGTGACAGGAGCAGGCACCACTGGGTGACACTTTTTGACAGATCCTGCCCCACTGCCTGTCTTGTGTTCCTCAGAGTCATTCATACCACAGCAGGGCAAAAATCAATGTTCAAAAGAAAATCATGCCAAACTGGATCCATTTYTCCACCTCACACCAGCCCTGCAGGGCCGCAGCACCAGTAACCTTTGAAATCCCTGTGAAAATTGTAAGGCATTATTTGGTTCAGAGCACACTGTGCAGAAGTTGAGGCAGGAATTGCAGTGTGTGCTGAGCTAATGTTTCACCTGGCCCACACAGGCCAGGTTTGTTYAGAACTAGGCTTACTGGAAAGTTCACAAACCTTTCAACAAGCCTGGCCCAAATCAGACTCCCACAGCAGAAAATGCCACTGCCCTCTCTGCTCTGGGTTATTTGAGCATCAGCCAACCTTGGACTGGCACTGCTTGACTGAAAGCAGGCTTTAATTGGCAGTTAAACACTTTTATAAAAAAGGAGACAATTACAACAATCAGGACAAGAAAAGGGATGCCCTCTGAGGTGGCACAGCKGGTCCCCTCAGCATCAGTCTAGGAAGATTCTGGGCCAAGACCCARCCACTGTTTACAGGGCTGGGGTACCTGGCAGCTCAGGAAGGTAAGGGATGTGTCTGAAAGAAGAGACTGATGTGCTTGAGAAGCCTCATTTTGACATTGTCCTCCCATGCCTGTCCTGCTAAAGCTTTTTTCTTTTTTTTTTTTTTGTACTATTATTACAGTTCTTCACTGCCTGTCTCAAACAAATGGCAGGAAAGACGAATGTCCAAGCTGGTATCTGGAACCAGAAAAGATTCAGAATGGCAGTAATAGAAATGGATGTTCTCACATCTTTCAGCACAGATAGCAAGGAAACCTAAGCAAGCTGCTGCCATTACTGTCACCCTGTCAAGGCCAGACTCCACTGGTCAAGCTSCAAACACATTATTTGCACTGACAAATAGTGAGCTTGTGCAATAAGTTTCTCTGAAATCACCAGCATGATTCACAACAACTTCACAGTCTGGCCTCAGAAGATCAGTTGAAATGGCCTGTCCTATCCTTAATGTCTTCTGCAGCCTCTGAAAAAAAAAACAACTACTGGGAAATGGCCTTTCAAGAACACTTCCCAGCTGTACAAATACCTCCAATCTACTCTGACCTTCACTGAAATCTTCCTCTCAGGGAAGGAAAATGATATCTTTTAATTTTTTTCTAATGATCTGGTTTATTGTTTTTGCTCCTTCTCATGCAATATAATTAAAATGATGTCCTCAGAGTTGGAGGATACTTAGAATAAACAGCTTCTGTGGAAGCTGAACAACTCAGCTATGGTGCTTAATCAACTGGAGATGATGTTTATTGCTGCATATGCTCTGCTGCTGTGAAAACTAGCCCTTAAATACTCAGTTTCCAAACAAGAGAAAATAAAAATCCAATAAGAGCAAGTTAAGGTTCTTGACACACTGTAGGGAAGTGAAGGCAAGAAAGAAGGATTGTCTGTTGCACAATAGGAATAGGCTTAGGTCAGTTAATGCATTGTAAAAYGAATTACTAGTGATAGATGCACCAYAGGACACAGAAAATGCTGATATTCCTCCAATAAGTGCCCATGTATAGAGTTCCTTAAAGCTGCAAATTTCACTCTCGTTCAGCTCTCCCAGCCTGGCTGCTCCAGAGCTCAGACAAAAACCTGTGGGCTGCARCACAGCTCAGGAGCCTCCCCATAGGCAGTCCCAAGAGAGCTATTCCAGGGGCTGAAGAACACATTTTAAATAAACACCAAGGGCGAAAGAGCAGCTGTTAGCAGCAGTGATAAATAATTGGGAAATATGCTGAGGGCCAAATGTTCAAGAGCCCTCAAGTACAAAATGAAGCTGTCACTGTAATGAGCCTCACACTTTGCAACCAGAAAAGGAGTCAGGCAAAGGGTTGATGCCCAGTTTTGCCTCAAGTGTAAAGAATCATTTGACTCTGAACCTTCTGGGGTCCTTCCTGCTGTGCACAAATAATGCAGTGTAATTTCCTGAGCTCCTTGGATTAGCCAGGATTACACAAACCCATCAGTGCTGCTGTGGGCAGAAGCACCTGGCTGCAGGGAGGAGGGCAAGGAAGGGTCCCTGGAGCACAGAAGTGCCACCCACCAGCACCACGCCTGTGTCCCTCTCACAGGGCACCTTCTGAGCCATTCAGTTAAAGCATCTCTGAATCAGTATCTCAGATCTGAGCATGCCAAGACTGCCTGGAAAAATCCTGCAAGGCTCACCGGATCCACCAGCCCAGCAAGGCTCCTATGTAACCAGCCAAGTTTTACTGCTTGTATCATCCCAGTTTTTATTTCTGCCCTCTAATATATTTCTGTAGGAGCCCTTTAGCTGAATAAATTACATTATTAACAGCACTAATAGSAGCAAAGTGAGTGATTGGTAGGAATTTCATTTGCCTTGCTAGAAATTAGTTAGAGATGTGTTTTAAATGTTGATAAATACAAGCAGAAGACTTCTGCTTCACTGGAGAAATAGATTCTTCCATTGCCTCCTCTTGTGACTGAGAGTGAAATATTGCAAAATAATTTCTCTCTGCAATTTGCAGCCCAGTCCATGCACCTTGTCTCTTCCTTCAGCTTTGAAATACTAGCATAAAGCTTTTGTACTTTGACTTATCTTGCCTCTACCGAGCTCCTGCACACCTAGATATAGTGACCCACTGTAAATCCTCTGGAGCAAATTGTTCTGTGTTAGAAAAATATAATACAAAGCAAAAATGAACATTTGATACCCTTGGATCAAATACCTTTGGGAGGAATTAAATCATTTATGTATCATTTATAGATATATATATATTTAAGCACCTGGTTAAGGATTGCCTGTTGTAAAGCAGCAATATAAACCTGCCAGAAGAATCACAGCACTAATCATCAGATTTGATTTTCCCTAGCTGAGTGAAGGAACCAGTGCAGTCCTTCAAAAATCACACACACAAAAAAAAATAGTGGAACATTCTTAAGGACTCAGGCATTAAGGACAAGTAACAGATGTGTATTAGGAACACACACAGAGACACCCCTTATCTTCTTTCTTCTTCCCTTTTTTTTAATAAGACAAATTAAGAGAGGTGAAAAAACCTGCTTGAGACCAAAACTCAGCACTCACACAGKTGAAAAGTATCTGTATAACATGAAAAGAAGCACCAGCATCAAACTGTCTGCATTCTTTTACTAAACCACCTAAAACATGGCAGAAAATGGTTTCTCTTTGTTTCCTTCCTTTATATTTTTTTAGAATTCATTAAAATCCTCTTYGTGTCCTGTCACATTTGAGGGTTCTCTGAGTCAGGAAATGTATAGGCAGGCATGATTTTGGGACAGACACCTCTCAGAGAGAGCAAAGCGAGCTCCCAGACAGCGCTTTCTGAACTTGTCAGCAGAAACATTTGCAGCGGAAATTTTATTCCAAGAGCTGTCTGCATTCAATTAGGGAGCAGAGGCAGAGCTGTGAGAGCTGAGGCCAGGAATGCAGCCCAGTATTTTCAGCACYAAGTAGACAATGAGGCAGACTCGAGAACCAAAACAGTAAACAGTTTGTGAACCACAAATAATCACAAGGGCAACGTGATTGTTTGTGGGTAAATCATGACTGAAAGTTTGCACCAACAGAAAGCCAGAGATCTCTGCTCCTGCAAAAGAACACAAAAAAATTTCTTCCTCTCCCAAGCATCCTTGTCCTGCCAACCCAAACAMGTTCCCTGCTGCATATTATTTAAACTGGAAGTGCCAAAGGCTGTAAGGAATTGACTTCTCTGACTCCCATCCATCAGATCGTGCAAGCACAGGAATGTATTTAACCAATTTGAGTGGTCACAGGGGACTGGTCCATCAGACCCTCAAGACTGAGCCTCCTCTGAGTTTTTATTTTAAGTCACATCCTGGTCCTGGTGGATGGAGCTGGAAACACCCCAGCAGCTCTGCTACTGGGTTTTCATTGGCTTTTTCAGACATCGAAATTCCCTGACAAATCTGAAGTGCTGCCTTCCCAAACAAAATCACTGCCACCACATTATTGTGCTGTAATCCCCTGGGATGCCCACCACAGGTAAAAATCCATTCCAAGGATTTTCACTGGGACATGAAAGAGTTTCCTCAAACTCACCCCATGCTCCTTCACCTCCAGACAGGCACTGAAGAACTCTGAACAGGATTTTGCATGGAATGAAAGGAGAAAAAGACGTAAAGGCCTGATGGTTCTCTCTGAGGAAGGGTCACATAGGGAAACAAAGGACATGAAATAATAGAGAAGAGAGGCAAATTATAAGAGAAAAAGGCTTTATGATCCTAATAACAAAAGTTCATAATCCACCTAATCTTTTGTTCTGGCTCAGAAGGACATTTCCCCTGAGGGACATCCATCAGGAAAAAAAAGAGATGCAGAAACAGAAAGCGAGGGGGGAAATTACTGAAGAATAAGGAAAACAAAACCTCCTTTTGGTCTGCAGTTTTCAGCAGAACACATTTCACAAGCTTGTTACTAATTGTTATAGTATCAGGAAGCATTTTGGAAATATTTTTCAGTGAACAGCAGCCTCTCTTCTGACCAATCTTCTGCAAATCCCGTGGGTTCTGCAGGACTCCCATGGCCACCAAGCTACTGTAAACCTTGGCATTCCCTTTAGTGYCCACTTGCATCTCTCCAGCAAACTAATATCAAAGTTTTCCAGCAAGGATGGGGGCAAGCCCACTCAACTTTTCCACTATGATGTCATATTTTCCTCAGACAAGTTATCCATTTCAAATACACACATCCCTGATCTTACCAACCAGCCTAATTGCACCTGAACTTTACCACCCAACAGGATGGCAGGTTTGTATCTACTGGAATTTTTTGGACAAAGGCTTGTGGTAACCAACAAAAGGTCCTGCACACCTGGAAGGTTTATAAGCAATTCACAGACTTTTTGCACAACTGCTCTACTCAGCCTTTCCCTCTCTTCTCTTTCAAACTGCTTTACCTCAGTTCCTCAAAGCTATACTAAATAGGTGCCTTCTGAGGCTTTTTGCATGAGAGTTGATTTCCTTAAAAATTTCTCCATGTGAGAGCCAGACACTCCCCTCTGAGCATCCYGATTCCACTGTCAGGGAAGACAACCCACCCACCATGCCCTGCTGCTGGCAGGAGCCCTGAGAACCAACTGAGTGTGTCATTCAGAGGGACTTGAAAGTGAAAGGACTGCTGTACAAGCCAACACCACTGGCCAGTGGCCACAGCCAGCTGAAGCACACCAATGCTGCCTCTATTGCTGAGAGATCCTCTGTTTATCCTTAGGGCCACGGGAAGCTGAAGAGGCCAAAAGTGAAATKACCTAAGACAGCCATGCCTGGATTTTGTCAATATTGGCTTTTCTATGTTGGCTTTTGTTCAGGTGCAGTGGATGGAAAGGTTTGAAGAGACACATACAGAATGAAATTAATTTTCTCAATGAAAGCCTGGCTCTGTTGAAGTTGCTGGGAATTTTGAAATTAAATTAATTGGGACCAGAATTTTGCTTTTCAATTTCAAACATGAGGAAGGTATGTCAGCGTGTCTTCTGCATTCTCTTCAGTGTGTCTAAATATGAATGACGCAGTGAAAGATTTAATGCTTGGGTCAAATAGACAGACACACATCTGAGTGCTCCTGCAATCCCCCCAACCCGCCTGACACAAATGTGTAGAATTTGACTCAAAACTGTATAAACTTAATGSAAATTGCATTAAAAGATAAAATTTTTCAATAGGGATATTAATTTGTTGTTTAAAGATGCCAGTGMAAAGCTGTGCACAAGTTCTGATTGCTTATTAAATTTTAATAAAATTATGCTACTTAAAATGCTGCCTCAAGCCCTCTGAAATTTCTGCCTTTGGCCCCACCTGCTCTGATCAGTGTCCAACCACAAATCAGCCCCTGATGCAGTTCTAGTGTGGACCACAAGGCATGATGAGCACATTCTGATTTGTGATTGCAGCTAAAATGASAGTATTATGGGCTGTCAAGCCTTGTTAATTTTCTCTGGATGCTGAAGAARGGAGAGAAGTGAGGTCAGATTTCTCAAAAGTCTCCTGGGAAATGAGASCACAGCATCCTCTGTGGTCCCTGCTAGTGCAGTCCAGGACTGCATTCCTGCATCATGAGCTCCARCAGTCCAGCTGCCTTGGATGGCACCAGCTGACATCTTCTCCCTCTGATGAGCCCTTCAAGACTTTACTTCAATATTCAGTGTGTGGATTCACATAATGGTGATGGCCAGAATTGTCTGGGACTTAGACTGAGCTCTAAAAGATGCAATCATCTCACTTAATGTAATCATCCAATTTCAGTTCAAACCTTTCTTCTCAACCTGCCTGTCAAAAAGAGCCCCTGGACCTCCATCCAGAAGGATCACATCCAGAAGAATCRTGTTGGAGTGGGAACATGCCCATGGCATTGATTTTCTCCCTCCCACAATGCACTTGCTCAGATCCTCTGATCCAACTAAATTTAACAAATGCTTCAGGGCACAACTGGTGCCAGCAAGAGAGGCCCACCAGCTATAAACGTTCTTGGGAATTCACACTCCTGCTTATTCACTAATTGCACAGCTGGATCCAACCCAGAGATGTTTCCACCACAACTCAGAGAGCCAGTAAAGCACATGCCTGATGTTTCTCCAACTGGATTTTGGATGCATGGTCCATGACTTCCAAAGACACGGTGGGGAAAGAAAAGCCTGCCTGGTTTTGGTACCAGCAATCCCTGGTTTCATCAGGGAATGAGCATGGTGAGGAACAGGAGGGAGGCAGGACTGGCTGGTTGGAGCCAGGCTCAGGAGCACCCACAGCTGGACATGCTCCTCTCCCAGCTTCATCTCTGACAGCAGCACAATCTGCCTCGTGAATTTGACACAAYTCTGTTCCAAGCTGAGTCTCCTTCATATGGATTCATCTTCAGCCCTCAGTTTTCAGTCCCTTGCCTTTGGCCACAGGTGCTTATATCACCAGAGACAGGATAAATTCCCTGCTTATAGAACTGCAAATGTGAGTATCAGGTAAATTAGTAAACTGGCTCTACATGAGCTAACTAATCAAATATATACTGAGGTCTTAGAAAGGCAACATCATGCTGAGGACTCCAAGATGTCACCTGAATTATTCTCTTTTGGCAAAATCTCTTAAAACTGAAGATTTCTTTTCTACAGAATGAGAATGTCATAATGTTAGAAAAAGGAAAATCTAAGGATCCATTCAATGGACTGTAATGAAGAGGAGCCAAGTGCAATCACTGTGATTGCACAAACTCCATCTTTGCCTCCTCAGAAAAARCACTTAGAGATGAAAATATCCACAAGGATACGTATTTTTATCTATGGAGCAAAGCACAGCTCTACACAGAGAGCCACAAAACAAAGAGAGCATTGAATCCCTACCTGAGAATGCAACACCACACCCAACTGCAAGTCCATGAGTTTGCTGCCAAAATCACTGCACGTGTTCTGCTGTCTTTGCRGAGGAGGAAGGAGGGAATGGTGTTGCTAGAGCAGCACAGACTGTGYTCCCAGAGAGTCCATGCAACAGTGAATGGAGAGCAGGAATGAAAGGAAAACCCATAAAACATTGTGTTCAGAGGGGTCTTAGACTTGCCCCCAGAAGTGTAAAAGCTGGGCCTGCAATGTGTGCCCTGTGTGTGAGAGAGGACTTCTCACAGCAGTCACCTTCCAGCAACAAAGGGACACAAACCTCTGCTGAAAGATATCTTTTAAAACCATAAGAAAGACCATAAAAGCTGCAGCAGGGGAAGGCTGCAAGAGGCGTGCAAGAAAAGGAATTTGTATAGTCTCAGGGTACATTTTGTCTGCTTTAGACCTTTCCAAAAAGGAGAACAAGACATTAATCTAATTTATTCAGCCAGTTATATGAGGTTTATGCCTTCTTCATATCACCAGCCTGGCATAAAGCAACTYGAAGTGTGCAGGTAAATCAATCCCATAATTTCCATTTTAGCTTTAACAAGTGATTTTACTGTTTCTAGGTGCTAAACATGTGTATCTGATGACTGCAATAGACATTATGCAGCGATGCATCCTGAATAGATACATGAATATTAAAGGTTGCTCTGTTCTGACAGCTCACTCTGGAGTTTGCCTTATGCTGGCTGAGACTTTCAGCTCTTCTTACATGTAACTTGCATATCACTGCAAGCTCCCTCCCTCTTTTTGACAGGGTGCCCTTGCAGATGGTAATTTCCTTAGTAGGGAAGAGGAGACTCACAATTCAACTCAGATTGGGTAAACTATGGCAAGACATTTTTGCAGAACATAAATATGGATCACCAGATCTAAAACTGAGGCCCCATTCTTGTGGTATGTTGTGAAAAATATGGGTGAATGTTAGTGATGTCTTCTTGGACACAGGAGTGTGAGACTGGTACCAAGGAAGATGAAATCATGGGTGTTCAGGGGTCCAGCACAGAGAGATACCATTGGCAGAGAAAATACAACACAGTGACAGAAAAGAATCTGCTGTGGTGTTCTCTAGGCAATATTGTAATACTCAGAGTGGGTGGARTAGCCAAAGCAGGTAACTCAATGAAATGAACTATAAAATAGCATTAATTTTATCTGCACACAGTTACATCAACACTCCTCAAACAGTGGATTCATCTGACTCCAGACTGCAAGAAAATTCCACTTGAATCTCATGTCTGGCATTTTTTGTCTTCCACRTTCCTTCAGAGAGCATCTCCCTCTTCTTACTCTGCCAATTCTCCTGGGGAATCACCACACCCCCAGTCCACAGGGCTTCATGGGCAGCACAGCCTGCAAACCACAGCTGTCTTCCCTCCACAGACCTCCAAACAACACAYTGTTCTTTGATTCAAGTTATGAATGCTTCCAGTTTACCTCACATGAAGATGTATACAGGGAAATAAAGCCAGCATCACGCAAGGCACAGCTGCACATGGTGAGATAAAGCTCTGCTCTTATTTTACCACCAAGTCTKAGCATAGATAGATGTATTTAATAAATTAATGAACTAGAAGAGATGAGAGGGGGGACAGAGGAGAGCCCAACCTCTGCTAGYTCATTTCTCATCCATCACACAGACAAATTGTCCTGAGTGCAGATCCCATCCAGAGCCCCCCTCTCCAGCACTTCCTCCAGCCATCCTGGCAGCAAATCTGCTCYCCACACTACAATTAATTCCTGGATCCTTTTCGAGGAGTGCAGAGACATGGAAACAGGGACAGATGAACATGGGCTGCTGCCGGCCCTGCTTTCCCTGCTGGAGGCAGTGCTCAGCTGAAGGAGGCAAAGGTCCTCTCCATCCTAAGTGTTGGATTTGTCCCTAGGGCAGCATGGTGGGGACATGTGATCCCTGTCACTCTGCCATCATACCAGGGACCCTCCCTCCTGCTCAATCCAGGGGAATAGAAAGCTCCCAGGCAACTCTTAAGAGAGATTTGCTAGTAGTAGTACCAGGGACTCACCTTCTTTACCCTGGAGGAATTTTCAGTCTTTTCATGCAAAGTCACCAGTACAAAATTCCCAAGATGAGCTTCATGGTGTATTTAAAATTTTGGTTCTTGGTAATGTGCAAGAAATGCAGCCTATCTTCCTTGAGCTCGTGGCACTGTCTCTCTAGAGATGAGCATGAATTTCCTGAGATATTATGAGTAAATCCATTAATTGTTTCAGAAGCTGGAATTAATTAAAACACAGCCCTTAAAAGAAACTYAGCGTCTGCATGTGCTCTCTTTGTTCTGGATGATCTTAGGAGAGAAATAACAGACTCACAGATTTTCCATGTAATGAACCTTAATTGGAATCTTTTACATTAGAAGAAAACCTGTAATTAAGGCAGGTTATTAATGATTATATACCTAATTATAATAACCAGATAAGCCATCATTAGACTCAAGCTAACTTTTCTGGGAGGGTCTGAGATGCAAGAGGCAACCCAGGAGTGATCACAGAGTGAGCTCTGCAGTCACAGCTCTGCTGCAGAGGGGAGCAGGCTGCAGAGATCACTGCTGGCTGATGTGCACCACAGCTGGGGCTGTGCAGAGCATCCTGCAGTGCTGCTCCTCATCCTGGGTACCTCTGGATTCCCTCTTTGCCTGGACATGTGGTGCTCCCCACCATGATTTTGGTAGCTGCAGCTCAAATCCTTCCCCCAGCTCTCTTCAGGGGAGTTTTTAGGCTGGTATTGAAACCCCTGTAATTCCCATGGACACACAAGTGGCCCAGGGAGTGTCACTTGGTGTTTTCCACTTGGTTTGTTTCTGTTGAGTCACTCGTTTAACAAAGCTTGGTGATCTCTTTGTTGAGGTTGGCATCCCTCATTTGTGCTCTGCTGAGAGGAGAGGTCAGGACAGGTCACGGGGATCCTCCCCAGAGGAAGCCACAGGAAGCTGGAAGTGAATTTATGAAAACTTCTCTGGAAACAGTCACAATGAGGCAGCTCTGCAGCAGCTCTTGGAGGGCACAGTGGAACCTGTGCTTTGTGATGGCCCAGGGAAACAGAAAATCTGCATATGGCTTCCCTGCAACTAAGGCAAACAATCAAACCCTGAACTTAAAATTCAGAGCACGTAAGTTCTTCAGTAGTGGTAGAATTTAAAACTCTTATTCCCTCCAGGGGATTTTTTTTCATTTTAAACACAAGCAAACAAATTTAGCAAAAACTTTTCAATTAAGTCTTAGGACAGATCCCCAAACCTCAGAGCACCTGTCTGATTTTCCATTGAACAGTGGCAGTGAACAAAGCACCCACAAGAAGAATGGCCAAATAGCAGATTAAAGGACACATTTTTGGGTAGGTGTCCTGGGCCAYGGCAGAGGTGTAGAGGAGATGCTGCAGCTGCATCCTGATCCAGGAGTCCTCAGTGTACTGGAACCTCATATCACTCCAGGCTGAATAATGGCTAATGGGCAACTGTTAATCTCTTTGAGAGCTCCTTTTTTGGGCAGTACTTCATTAAAATGATAGCAAATTTCTTTTAACCTGACTTTTGAAGAAGTTTGCATGCCTAACTCAGGTTACAGAGACCCTGTATACAGTTCAGTTTCAAGGTTCACCGTGTTGTATTTACAACCAACAGATGGAGAGAGCCTTGCTTCACTGGGACAAAGCTCTGTCCTTTTCCCAGATGGACGTTGCTCCCCCTCTGCCTTGCCTTCCTCTCCCCAATTCAAAAACAGCACCCGGAGGGGATGATCAAGAGTTTCCCTTAAAAACAGCCCCCTAAAACTTTATTGAGGGCACACCCTGAAAGGGCTTTTGCAAGGTAAATTGGCCTGAGGTCCCTTGGTCTCCAGTACTAAAGAACTGTGGAACTTAAAGAAAAATCATTTTTCCCTCAGGAGAAACGGGGTAGGCTGCTCTCTGTTGAAACAGCAGCACTGTGGGCTTAAACAAACATCCAGCCAGCAGCACACACACCAAACAGTATATTACCATGTCTCTCTGGGTTGTGTAAATCTGCCATACATTTCCAACAGGCCTCAGCAAACACCTTGGTTAAATGGATGGGAAAAGCCACACATCACTCGATGTGCTTTGCTCCTGGCTTGCAGGACCTCTTTTCTGCCAAAACAGAGCATCATTTTCTACAGCAGCTCTAGTGCACAAGACAGCCTGCAGGTTCCTATGACAGCTGCAGACACTGTTACAGGCTCAGCCATAAAGCACACAGCCCTAGGCTGTGCAGTCAGGTTTAGCCAGGGTACAAAAATGCTTTTTCCCTTGCTAGCAAACAGCAGAAAAGCTCTCCCTGCAACAGCCTGTCTGCCTGACCACGTGYGGCCACAGGGGCTGCAGGCTGAGCCCCAGAACCCAAAGCAGGTGAAGTCAGTAGGTGCCTTCACAGCCAGATTACACCCAGGGGGATTCTATCAAAGTCCAAGTCTGGGTCTCCCCAGTGCAGAACACTCTGTTGTGGTTTTCCTCATCCTTCTTGGCCTCTTTAGTTCACCTGGGCTCCTGCAGTGTCAGAGGTGCAGAGGGAACCAGCATGTGACAAAAACATGAGCTGCCTCTACAGACTCCAGCATTCAGATCCCAGTCAGGAGCTGGATGAAATAAATGTGAAGCACTTCACTGGCACTTGACCTCAAGCCCACAGTGGGTGAGGATCTGCCCCCAGGATGTGCTGAGGGAGGGTTTCAGCAGGAGCGATGCTCTCCGTGTTTGTCTGTCTGTAACAGCTTCCCTCACATCCCATTTTCACAGGCACGTCTCAGGTGCATAAACACCACTCATAAACCTCAGAGATAAAGCTTCCCTCCTCAGGTGCTTTCATCATTCCCAATCCCTTTAGGAAGAAGCATGAAGGATTCATTTTACCCATCAATTTGGATTACATTCTCTTTTATCAGCATCTTTTCCTGAACGACTTTGGCCACTCGCTTTGCACGTCTGCTCAGGTACYGAGTTTGCCTCACTGAAAACTTCAAACCATTGTTGAGAGGAAGGAAAAAATCACCAGTAGTGTGTGCTGGACTATTGCAAGGGAGTCATCAATTATGCAGGTTTTGGAATATGTTCCGCTACCCGTGGCTGTTTGATAGCTGGGTGATATGATTTATGGGAACAGCCAAGATTCAATTACTGATTTCCCATAAATTATCTATACAGCCCTTTCATCCTATGCCAGGTTATGAAGGGCTCTGATGAACAGAGGGGACCGAAGACTGGGTTCTCTGACCATGAAACGAAYGGGGATTTTCAAAGAGAAATCAAAAGGAAAGAAACAACAAGTGAAGTAGCACCTGTGGGAGGTGTCAGACTTCAGATTCATGAAATTGGRCTGTCATTTCCAGGCAGGAGCAGGAACATTTAGTACAGATGCACTGATCAAGCTGGTCTTCAGACTATCTGTCTATTTGTCCTTGACTCCTTATCATGTGCTGTGGGAGAGGCAGATATGGCTGGAAGGAAATAGCACTTTTTGCTGCATTACAAACCTGTAAATATTATTGACAGGAATCATTTAATAAGTGCCTGGGAAATTTTAGGTACAMGAACTGACTTTAGCAAGGTTTTTTTCAGAATAGAGAAAGCACAACTGGCCCTTAGGAATAACAACACCAATTTAAGAGAGGCTAGCATTGCAGAGGAGTGAAATGACTGTCAATCTTGTATGAGGCAATACTGACCATAAAATCCCATCATATCTTGGCTTTAGGAAGCATTTGGGAATCTCGCTCAGAAGCTGCAAATGAAATGTGATCAGAGGGGGACGGAGCTGCAGGAGCAAATCTTCTTCTTGTCACCCCACCAAGCCAATGGTCCTGGCCAGGGCTCTTTCCTCTCAGCTACTCAAGGACATCACGATGTTGCTGTTTATATTTATTTTCCCTTTGACTTTTGCAATCAGCCTGAAAGGCAGCAAGCCCAGTCTCTGTTATCACCACTCTCATTTCAAATCTGATGGTTGTAACCTGCTCCATGGCAGCTGAAAGGAGAAAACTGCCTAATTAGAGATTAAACACACCATCCAGAGGAGAGTAAAACAATCCTTGCACCACACTTTGAAGGATTGAAAGAGGAAATAAAGGCAGACAAAAGAAAAGCTAAACAGGAGACTCCAGTAGGACTTCTCTGTGCTCTTGGGGGTTATAGGCAATAATCTTTGCCTCCCTGTATAGCTACAGGGGAAACACACAGCTCTCAAGATCAGTACAACTGCACCTGAAGCCTGGGCTCCTGGGTGGGGCACACTGCTGCACTCCCTAAATTTAGATGCTTGAATTCTCCCTGTTCTCACTATTGACTTTTCTCCCACCAAAGGAAAGTCACAGTAATTCTCATCAGGAGTACATAGTACCTAACAAGTTATGGACAGGGAAGGAAGCAGAGCACTCAAAAATATCTTTCATAGGGATTTCAAGTTTTCTAGCTCTCTTCTTATTTCCTCTGGATTTGTCTTTTTTTTTCCTTTTTTTTTTTAAATTTTGTACCACTCTGTGCCACCTCCTCCCATTCTCACAAGTTAGTGGGAGGAGAAGGCTGAAACAAGCACAGTTGTTTGTCTGCTTGTTTTAAAATAACAGAGTGAAAATTAATGTGATTCCTTCTTTGTGAAGCAAAAGCTCAGTCTGGGGCACTGCTATAATGGAGCAGCTGAGGGAAATGGATTCTATTAGCCTGGTTGCAATCCCTTTACTTAGGGCTGGCTATTACAGACCTCTCCCCTTAATTGTGCAACCTCCTCTGCACACAAATAACAGGTGAGGCCCTAATGATGGGTTGTTCCACGCCAGAGCACTCAGCTGGCAAAGTGATTCTCACAGAAAATTGTCTCTGCTCACCTGAGCAAACCCTGCARGGTGCTCAGGGAGCCAGGCTGGTGCTCTACACCAGGGATGCAGCAGCCACTGCAGGGATTGCTCTTGGCTCTGCAATGGGAACRACTCAAACATCACCATCCACACCAGTGAGGAACAAACCTGCCCCAAAAGAGGCTCTGCTCTCTGGGAAAGGTCACAGAAGGTTTAAACTGTGGCAAACTCTCAACAGGACCCCAGCAGCTTCACCACCACAGGGCCCATGGGGTACAAGCTCCACAGAGACTTTTGAGCAGTGGCTGGAGTCACAGCTCTGGGATAGAGCAAAGAAGAGAGGCTGGTTCCTCAACCCCTGTGGGTTTTGGATGCACTTTCTCCACAGGCATTATCCTGAGGAGGTTTTTACTGACTGAGGAGGTTTTTACTGACTGAGGAGACTCTGGCCAGCACACCACAGTGATTAAGAAAGGTCCAAGGTTTGCTGATCCAGCTCCCCAGGTCTCTCAGGGGAACAGCACACAGCAGTGGAGCCCTTCCTTGGGGTGACCAGTCCATGGACTGCTTGAATCTCCCTTGTTTGCCAGCCCTTTGTTTTCTTCCTGTAAATGTCTGAAATGATTAATTTAAGATTTAAAGAGCAAAGTTACTGTAGTGTGCCCAAAATAATGAACGTCAGAGATTTTCAATTCCCCTAAATGCAGAAGTGCTGGATCTCGTTTCTGGAATGCGTCACACAGAACCATTACCCCACAAGCCATTCATTACCACAAGGTCAGCACATTCTCTGGTGCCTCTTCATGACTGCACAATGAACAAGCACTGCCTCTGCTGTGGGCAGGCTCCAGTTGTGGATGGACAGACAGACTCTGGCTACCCAAAATGATCAGTGCTGGGCTTTGGGGATAAGCATGTCTAGGTAGAACAGGAGAGGAGGACAAGGGAGACTAGCTGCCTGTGTAATGAGCCTAAACAACAAACAAAAAACCTCACTGCTCTGGGGAGATGTGCAAAAATACCTGAACTACACCAAAGAATAGCTCTATAAACAGAAAATGAAAGATTGCTTTCATCCACAAAAGATTTCAAGAAATAAGAGGAAGGGAACAGTAGGAAACAAAATAGCAGGGAAAACTCAAAAAGAGAGTTCAAGCCAGGTCTGGTCCCCATCTGTTCACACCTCCCACCATCACAGCCCACATCTGCTGCCAGTTATACCATGGTGGGCTCTTGACGTTTACAAGATTTGAGCTCCTTCCTCAAATCCACCACAGTCCCTCCCACACGGAAGAATTTGCTGGACAAAGGTGGGAAAGAGATGGGGAGAGGCACAGTCTCACCCAGAGCCCCAGACATWGCTCCAGACCCTTCCCAGGTTTGGGGTGCATCAATCCAGTGAGCCAATCCATGCCATCCTCTCCATTTCTGTCCAGGCTCTGTCTGCTTCTGTCTGACCCCATTGCTGCAAAGATTCTCAAGACCTTTATGTGATTCCCCAGGCTCCACCTGCAATATTGACCTCAAATATGTAAAATGCCCACTCTCTACTCCTGTCCTTGCTTCTCCCACTTTCTCTGAGCTTCCTCTGCCTGCCTTTCATTTTCAAAGATTCTAGAGGTAATATTTTATTGTAATGGGTTTTATTATGRTGATGTACAACACCCTTAAGTGCTTTGGTGAAGGAAGAAAGAAAGGTTGTGCTATAAATAAAATTCTCATCTGTTCTCAGAGGCACACAGGTGATGAATGTGTGGGGGTGACTGCACACATGTCCCCACAGGCCAGCCCTCCTCGGGGTGGGAGCTGCTCTGGAAGGAGCCAGGGTCACAGGGAAGAGGAGGCATTTGGCAGAGGCTTCCTTCCACAAGGAGTGAGCCAGCCAGTCTGGGAGCCAACAAGKGAGCAGGGAGAACCAGCCACAAACAAACTGGCTGCTTGTGTTGCCTTTTCTGCTGTGGATCAACACAAATTCTCCTGTTTCAATTGCATATTTGAGTCTGGGTTAATTAACTGCTGTCCCCCATCCTGCCAATTCAAATTGATCAATACACAGGCTGGAATCATTCCCCAATGTAACATCTCTCAATACGTCACACCTGTGTTGTTTAGTTTTGTTGTTGTTGTTTTGGTTTGTTTTGTTTTTAGTAGGGTTAACTGGTTTAAGGGATGGAATAAATTCCTACAGCAGGGGAAGGAGAGAACAAAGAAARTTTCCAACTCCTGAAACCATTCTCCTTTGAGCTACACTATGAATGAAGGGAGCCAGGGGAAGATGATGACATGGAGAAGAAACGAAACAAAGGAAAGCAAAAATAGATATCTAATAAAGAAAAAAGGCACAGAGAAGAACAGAGGAGGGGGGTTATCTATCCTGCAGCTTTACAGGCAGTATTAGCATCTTGTTGCCTAATGAGCCATAGAGGTAATAGACACACCATGAAAATAAAAGAGGGAGGGAAAAGCAAGCATCAATAACACAGAAAAACAACCACAGARGCTGCTGCTAAGCAAATGTCACTCCTCTCACCTTCTCTGAGCCTTCCCAGTCTGCTGCCCTGCTCCCTTCCCAGATGTTTGTTCTCTCTCTTCTGGCACTTTATCTCTGCAACCATTTGGTTTTCATTATGTCCTGGGGTTTTGAGCTGGCAACAGCCAAGGGGCAGGTTCAAGAACAGCTCCCAGGGGTCCTTTGCAAGTGTTGACATCTCCTTCTCGTGGTGCAGAGAGATGGTCTGGCCTCACTAAAGCTAAGGAGGGACCAGAGTGCAAGGACACACTGATGTCACCTCTCAGTGTGTCACAGGTTGGATTTCATGCTCAGGAAAAGCAAAAAGAGCCAGGCCTGCTGGCTTGGCTCAGCACAGCTGGGTTTGGGGAGACAACCCTCTGCTCTTAAAACCCTCTGCTAGTTCACAGGAGCACAACCAAACCATCCTATTTTACTGGCACAGCTCTTAGGCAGGAAGCTGAGGCAATGGCAGGACTGACAGCCAGTGACAGAGCAATGTCACTGCCCCATCCCCTCACCTAGAAACCTCTGCCAGCAACTTGAACATTAAATGCAGCTGATTGTCACTTAAACTACCTTTGTTTTCTTTTTGGACACAAAAGAATACGCCCTAGCCTGCTTCTCCCCCTTYCCTATTTATTTTTCCCTTTTTTAACTCATCAGTCCCTTCTCCTGTCTTCTTTTTCATGCACAGCTCCTGCAGCTGCCTTTAAGGTTTATTCCTTCCCTGCAGGATTATTTGGAAGTTTGCTTGTGCAGGGCGAAGAGCATTTCTGTAATAAAGCCTCAGCCACATTCCATTAGTGTCATTTCCATCTGCAGAAGTGAAGTGTCAGCTAATAAAAGGTAGCACAGACCCCTTGGGCAAGATAAAATGAGAGAGCAAGAGAGGGAGGGGAAATCTACCATCAGAGATGGAGAAATGATAAATGTCTTTCCAGAAGCAGGAGCACCTGGAATGGGAAGAAGGGAGCACTGGGGGACGGGGAGGGGAAACAAGGGGGGAACATTATCTCTGCTAAGAAAGGTTTGTTTTTGGAAGGTCTCATTAACTCAAAAATGACCTTCTGCCCATCTTCTCTGTACAGTAAGGGCAATATCCAGCCTGGCTGCCCCTCTGCAGGGAGAGGATAATGTGCAATTATTGTTGGTGAGCAGAGCGGCCTGGGGGAGCAGCGGGAGCTGCACAGCAGGGCCCAGCAAGGCAG
>JACDOX010000051.1:4555008-4678672 GCA_014549065.1 Cardinalis cardinalis
CTCAGGCCATGTGCAGGTGGCTCTGCTGAGCCCTGTCTCTCCAGAGGGATGACAGCCGACAGGGCGTCACTGGCTGTGTCTGAGCTGTGAGACCCAAAGGCATTTCTGAGACAACTCTGTCTGTCTCAGCCTTTCCCTGACGCCATCCAGCAGGCTCCCCCACCCAGATGATGTCAGGACAAGCCCTGCAGGGTCCATYACAGGGTGCACTCCCCTGCAGCTCAGGGGCACATTTATGACCCATTTGGTCCCTGTCTGCTCCCATTAATCAGGAGGGAGGTGACTGCAATGCTGCTGTGGCCTCAGTGCTGCCCACCAGTCCTCACCAGCCCCACATGCTGTGCAGCAAAGCAGGCACATCACCTCTCTGTCCACAGCACCCTTCCCTCTGGACCAGGACAGAAAGGCTCAAATGCCACAAGAGAAAAAAATTTTTAAAAAAWTTCAGTTAAAAGGGCCCATTTCTTCCCCTGCAACTAGAATTTATCTCCCTGAGCTCAGATGATCTTTGTCTGGACATAAGCTCCAACTCTGGAGAAGTCTCAGTTCTCTGCTGACTTTATCCATGACATTCCAGGACCAGATCAATTACTACTCWGTGCAAACAGCTCCCAGCTCCATTGGAGAAGCACAACCATAGAAGAGCATCTCTGATCAGGTTTATGCCAATGTGGCAGCTCTTAATGCCCTCATCATGYTAGCACAGGCAAACATCGTCCCATGAAAGGTGCCAGGTGTGCCCCAGCCCAGAGTTTCCAGCTCTCCAGCTGGCAGAGGATGACAACCTTCAGGCTTTTCCATTTCCCTGAGGAATATGGTCAGCCCAGACTAAGCACAAAGGTTGTGTCCATGAGGTCTATCTGAGCAGTGATGTGCACCTCAGCCACAGGTGTTTCTTCTAAAATATTCAATATATATGTACATAGGATATAGTTTTATATAAACATATAGTATATATAATTATACATAGTTTTATATATACAAATAGTTTTTCTCCCAGTAATGGCCAAACCTTCTTCACTTCTGCCCTCAGAAACAAGGTTGTTGCTCAATTCCTTCCTGAACYTTCCTACCAGCAGCACATTACTGACAATATTTTGGAAAGCAATCATGTCAAACAAACCCTCATATGGGTAAATACAGAAAGCTGCAGTATTTATAGGCCTCAGGTTCTCTTAGTTGTCCACCCAAAAGTACCTCACGATAAATTAAGGACATTCCGTTTGATTTTAAATGGAAATATTATCACCTGCTATCCATGTTCTCCTCCTCATTGCTTGGAGTATCTTTGGATTTCTCCCTGTATCTTTATAGATGCATCACCCTGGGGGCACTGGCAGGGATTTTAAGCCTGTGACAGATAACCATGTCCCTCCAATTTCCTGGCTAAAAGCTCCCTAAATTCACAGAGCTGAGCACTCCAGGGAGCCAACTGGATAGCAGTTTGCTTAATAAAAGTTGCCTTTATACAAAGATCTAAATCCTATTTTCCAAGAACTGGCAGGGGATTTTCAGGGTGTAATCCACCTGCTGCTGACCCTCCACTGCAAAGAAACTTCTCACTTGCTGGGTGGGATTTTTTTGTCATTGGAGAACAACACAGGGTTTTTCTGGTGGTGCTGGGAGAGGGGAATGTGGGAGCACCTGAGGATTGCCACAGGCAGAGGAAAAAGGTTGGGCAGTTTTTCCCATGTCTGCTGAACAGCCTGTTATCAAAAACAACAGGATAGAGAAAGGATTGCTGAAGAGGCTGCAATTCTCTGAAATTTCGCTCAGGGAAATGATTACCACGTTCAGTGTGGAAGCCTGACTCAACAGACAGGTCTCTGAAGGACCTTRGAAAGCCCTTTTTGCTGTTTCAGAAGCAAATTCTCCTATGATCCTATCACTGCTCAGAGGACCTGAATCACCCCCAGGTAAGCCCTGGGGATTCCCAGCTGTGCTGAGACATCTCCATTCTGATGTGAAAGTGCCACTGTGTCACCCTCCTGCCACAAGGAAAGTCACCTGGGTGAAAATGAGGCTGGTATGACAGRAGTGATTAAAGCTTGGAACAAACACCCATCAATATTTCAAAATATTTGAGGAAGATTTGCTCATCTCTAGGGCCTAAAAACCCATCTTGTGCAAGGCTCCTTTTCCCAGGAAAGAATTCACAGTGGTCCTTTAAGCCTCTGAAACATATTCAATGGATTATTAACAAATGGGAGTGGAAGGGTAGCTCAGTTTAATGTCACCTTTGTATAGACCCAGGCTTCCATCCTTCCTTCACAGAAAGATTATCCTCCCCACAGATAGATGCTGGAAGTCATCCAAGAATTTAAGAACATTCCTCCATTCACAGGTGTTTTTGGAGCTTACAACAGCAGTGCTTATTCTGGARGATGATGAGGGAGAGAATTGCCTTGGCCCTTCAATCAGCTTTTGCCCATTTCACATCAAATTGCTATCTGATAATACTCAGTGAAAAGTGGAACACTCTAATGCAAACAGAAATGGCTCCAGCAGCCAGAAGAAACACTAATGACACAAATTAAATGGAAACACACTGAAGCATGCAGTGCACCTCACTGTCCTGGTGGACAAGCTAGATGTGAGCCAGCCAATGTGCCSCTGTGGCGAGGCAGCCAGCAGGACCCCAGGCAGTGCCAGCTGGGCAGTGCCAGCAGGGCAGGGCAGATGTGGGCACTCCCTTCTAGTCAGCACTGGTGACACACATCTGGAGCCCTGTGTCAGGGCTGGGCTCCCCAGAGCAAGGTGTGGATGTACTGGAGGGTGTGCRGCAAATGTCCAAGGGACTTCATGCACAAGGCTGAGGCAGCTGGGGTGGTTTGGCCTGGAGAAGAGAACACTCAGGGAGAGCTCATCCATGTGTATTGATGCCTAAGGGAGGAAATACAGATGGCAGGGCCAAACTCTCCTCAGTGGGGCCCAGAGTCAGCAGAAGAGGCAAAGGGCACAAACTAAAATACAGTAAAGGAGCACCTGCCCTTGGCTCTCACCTCCTCCCAAAGCAAAATCCCACATGGCAGCACGATTGTGGCATTGATACTGGAGAAAACATCTCCATTTCTCACCAGGCCATTTCCCTGGGCTCASAGACAGGGATGAGAAAGTTCCCATTCACCTTGCTTGGACATCCAGAGTGTGAAGCTGAATTCACCAACAAAGCTTCAGCAACAGCAGAGAGAGGGGGAGAATTTCAGAAAATGCATTCAGCTGCTGACAGCAGCCCAACAAAGGATCACTACAAAGGCATGCAGAGCTTGTGACAGGGATMCAGGGAGTTAGTGTGGGACTGAGGGACCCTCCTTACAACAGCAGAGTGGAGAAGTGGAGCTGGAATCTACAGAAGGAGAAGAAATTTTGACCTGACTGAGTGATATCTATTCCAGAGAGACTGAGGAAGGAAAAGAAACTACAAAACTGCTTAAGACTCTATCAAACACACAGAATGAAGACCATGAACTTAAAGATGTGGAAAGGTCATGCCACAAAGGAGTAGAGGTGGAAATAAGAGAAGCAAAAATAAAACAACTGCAGTGGAGAGTGCAATGAGAGAGAGCAGGATAAAAAACGCTGGACAAGAATATTGACAAGTCAAAAATATCAATTCTGTGCTTCCTTAGCCAGTAAGGTTGCCACCATGGGATCTGGGGAGGATGGAGGAAGTTCAGAGATGCAATCCCCTGCTCTCCCTCGTAACCAGGCAAAGGCCAGGGATAGCTCACAGCTGTACAAATRTTGCAATGACTCTGCAAACCTGCACAGTTTTTGCTGTCATGAGGTTTTTTTAATGGCAAAGAAAGACAGTCTGTGCCACCAAGATTTTCTTTTTTCCCCTCACTTATCCAGCCCCAGCAGAGCCCCAGTCAGCCCAGATATGCCTCAACACCTCTTGCAGCCCAAGTGAGTGCCTACATCACAGAGAGAAAAGGGAGAAGAACCCCATGACATTTCTTCTCTGGGACAAACAGATTGTCTTAAACCCAGTGTTGAGCAAATGACAAGCTGCCTTTTCCAGCCTGAGACATGACCTCCTCTTTCCTCTCCATGTATTTCATTAGCTCTAAATTATTCCTGCTGCCAAGACATTTGAAAGCAAATTGCCAAAAGGCTTCAATCGGTACCCCCAGTGTTTGATTCCCTAACAGGACTCAGTGCCCTGTCTGAATCTCATCAAGACATGACTTGAAGGCACAACATCCCAACCAAGAAACACTGAGAGGGAGAGGCAGAACATAAGGCAGAAGATACTTCACATAAAAATCCCAGCAAGACTGAGTAGAATCTATTTTTCTTTCATTGAGGGGCCATTTCCATATTCATCTGGACCCAAAAAMTAGACCAAGGAACAGGAAGAAGCAAAGAGGGGATGGAAGCAGAGGGTGAGAACAGGGATGCCATCRTCCTGTGTCAGTGTCTTTGACAGGACAGAGCTTTGGAGAGGGTTTTAGCTGGAGAAAATGCTGTCCCAGTGAAYCACAACACTGGGAAAATTAATTAGYTACTGTTAAGTCAGCTGTAAGCATGCACAACTCCGTGAACACCCAACCTTTCCTCATTATTACTGAATCACAACAMAATCTGCCACCAGAAACTTCCCAGACCCAGGCCAGGCCTGAAATAGCAGGGCCCCTGGCTGTGGTGACAGAGCTGCCACTGTGAATGTGCACAGGAGGCTGCAGCTGCCAGAGGAGCTGCTCCAGAGCCTGCTCCGGGCATGCCTGCCTCCAGAGCAGCTTCTGGCTGGAGCAGGTGCAGGGCAGGGCTGAGAGGCTGACAGGAGTCCAGGGTGGAAGAGGGAGAAAGAGAGGAGCTTGGGGTTGGACAGAATGTGCATTTTCAGGTGCTGTTGTAGCTGCAGGTCAAACCCAGGGGACAGTAACAGAGCTGAAGGCTGGCTTTGACTTGCAGGTGCCCCAGGTTGGAGCTGAGGCAAATTGGATCAGGAGATCAAAGAGAACTTGGCTCAAGCTCTTTTCAGCTAAGGGAAGAGATGTCTCTCTTGCCTGGGACAGTGCTACATGCTACAGCTTGGAGCTTGACTACACAACTGCCTCCTCTTCAGAAGAGAGAAACAGAGAGTCGTGATTTGGACTGCTTTAGTGAGGGTCAGCTGGCTGTGCCCAGCCCTGGACTGCACAGTGCCAGGATGTGCCCAGTCTCTGCTGGGTAGCACACAGATGTTGCTCTGCATGGAATCACTGAGSATGAAAAAGACCTCCAAGTTCATTGAGCCCAACCTTTAACCAAGCCCTACCATGCTACTAAACTCAGTGCCACATCCAGTCATTTCCTGAACACTTCCAGGGATGGTGACTCCACCACCTCCCTGGACAGCCCATCCCAATGCTCAACCACCCTTGGAGGGATTAAATTCTTCCTGATGTCCAACCTGAACCTCCCCTGGCACAGCTTGATGCTCATCAGAAACAGACACAGGATGATATTTCTGGGTCTGGAGCAGGGTYCCCAAACTTCCAAATTTTTCTTGTCATGCTGCTGAGGGCAGCTAGTTGAAAGGGTTTTTTAACACTTGCTTGGCAGGCAAAGATGTGTCACAGACATCTTTTACGAAAAGTTCTTTCCTTAGGATTTTTCCTCCTGAGAAGCTGAGAAGCCTCAGGAACAAAATGTAAGCAATGGTTATCTGCTGCTGTGGAATGCAACAGGTGCATCTGTGATTGGTCTCATGTGGTTGTTTCTGATTAATGGCCAATCACAGCCCAGCTGGCTCTGACTCTGTCCGAGCCACAAGCCTTTGTTATTCGTTCTTTCTTTTGCTATTCTTAGCCAGCCTTCTGATGAAATCCTTTCTTCTATTCTTTTAGTATAGTTTTAATATAATATATATCATAAAATAATAAATCAAGCCTTCTGAAACATGGAGTCAGATCCTCSTCTCTTCCCTCATCCTCAGACCCCTGTGAACACTGTCACAAAGATGGGCTCCTGTCGCCTGTTTCCCTGCCCCTGTCCTCCCCTTGCTGCCTCTCTCTGGGTCCTACAGCAGCCTGGAAATGTGCTGACATGCAGAGAGCACTTTGCCCAGTGGCAGGAATGGTGCTGGGCCATCAGAGACTCTCCCAGCAGGAGCAYCAGCCCCTGCCAACCACCTTGGCACACACCACGGGCTCCAGCAGGGCAGGAGCAAGCAGGAGGCACAGCGCTGCTGAGCTGCCCTGCCAGCCCCTGCTCCCCCCCAGCCTGCTGGTAATGAAGTCATTTTGGCCAGCAGGACAGGCAGCAGATGGGCTGTCACTCTGTCACTCAGGGTGCACCAGCAGCTCCTGGGGGTGAGAGCTTATTAAGGTCGGTGTTGTACAAACGCAATCAAGGGAGAGAGCTTGAGCCGTGTTATGACAGCAATAAAAGTGTGTCCTGCTTCGTCAGCACTTTGGAAAAATTAGTTTAAACGTCCTCAGTGGCAAAGAGCATTTAGTGCTGCTCAGCACGGGARGGAGAGGCAGGAAAAAGAGACTACACAGGCTTTTTAAAAATAAAACTCAAAGCGAGTTTGGCATGAGTAAATCACAAGCAACCATCTCCCTACAGTGCCCCGCTGCACGAAACTCCTTCCTGAGATAAATCAGTGCCACATCTAGCCAAACACAAAAGCAGTGCCAGCTYTTGCTGCATAGTGCACTTCCTCCAAGATACTGGAATTAGCACCTGCACCTCCTCAGAGAATTGCAGTATCTCACCTTACCCTGCACCACCAGGTCCTACAGTGCTCACTGTCTCATCGTGCCCACTCACTGGGCCTCTTCTCTCCTTGCTCTCAAGTCTACACTGCAGTGCAAACTCCATGGTGAACCTCAAAAATCAATTGCAATTATAGAACTTGATTTTCCCTCTGCCAAAATGTTTTTTTTTTTTTTCCAGATCCTCAAATTCTGATCCAAAGTGTGTTTTTTCTTCCTTTCCTCTTTCAAAARAACTGAATTACACAAATTACAAATTTGTGTAAGAGTCTAGGGAAACAGAAGACAGGAACGATAGATATCCTCACCACTTTTCTTAAAAATAACCACACAGACAAAAAAACCCAATAAACTAAACAGCATCACTCAGAAAGAAAAATGCCTTGAGGCTTGAAACTAAGCAGTGTAGCCCCAAAATACCAGTTTGATTTAGCTGGGAAAAAAAGRACAGCTGTAACAAAACACAAACAATTCTGCATCAGCTCTCCAGAGCATCCTTCCACAGCCACTGATGCAGCTCCTTTTCTGCAGGGAGGAGAAATCACACCCCCTTATTGACCTCCATGCACACTCTCCTGCCAGCCCTTATAAGTTCATGGTCTGCTGTCCCTGGGCTGCTGCTGAGCCAATTTGCATGAGGGAAACTGTAAATGTCACACCAAAACACTCACAGTGGTATTCTCCCAAAGCAAATAAAGCTTAGGACCAGCAAGCAGAGAAAATTACACCCACAAAACAGCCATAAGTCAGCCACATTCCAGACAATTTGCAAGTTTTGTTGTCTCACAAGTATTTGGCAGATTCAAAGGTTTTTCCTTAGACAAAATGTAGTGTTYTCTTTTTAACTTCCCCACTGTGAAGTTAAAAAGCTTATGGTACAAAGGTGTTGTCACCCTGATAACACAGGGCAAGGGACACCTCCCCCTGAAGTGGGGTTCCCCTTCCCACTCATGGCAGTAAAAGGCTGGAAACTCCACAAAGAACTATAGGTTCATTCAGAACCATAGAATCATTTGGGCTGGAAAAAAATCTTCCAGTTCATTGGGTTCAACCATTGATCCAGCACTGCTAAACCCATCACTAAACCATGTTCCCAAGTGTCACAGACACATCTTTTAAATCTGAGGCCTCAGCCCTGTGCAGGTGCCTGTCAGGCTTTCCAGACTGAAATGGGAGGTTGTCTGGAGGGTACCATAGATGCTYTGGAATCAAAATTTGATGGGCTGAACTTGGGGTTGGAGATAGCAGCTTTGGATGTGAAGTTTCCAAGGAGTGGGGAATCCCTCCTGTCCCTGGGGAACAGCTCCTGGTGCACCTCCCAACTAAAAAAATCATATTTTTAATGGAAATTAACCAAAACTTGCCTACATGCAGCTCYATTGCAGGTGAGGGACCAGAGCAGATTCTCCACATCAGACTGAGAAACAAATAATTCCCACTAAAATTGCCACAAACCACTTGGSCCCCACTACAACAGCAGAACACACCATCTTTCTGTGTATTTCCTTTCCTCTCAGCTTAACCCAACACATTTTCAAAAACTGAAACTCTCTCACTGTGGCTCAGATAATGGGAATAAGATGGGAAAAACATACATCAACATGCCCAGTCTCTCCAGCCAGCCAGAAAGAAAGAAGGTGTTTAATACAGCCCTGGCAAGGGTCAAAACTACCTTTGATAAATCATTCATTCTCCTGGTTCCTGTGAGTTGTTCTTCCAAGATCAGTGATGTCCTGGGTGAGGTTTACAGTGGATATTTTTCCCCTCTCAGAGCAAGATCACCCAGCTCTGGCAGACACAGCCTGTGCTGGCTCCAGAGCAGAGACAGAGCTGAAGATGTGGCTGCACTGCCAGCCTCAGCCTGGAGGTCCCAGGAACAGGCAGGGACAAGAACCTGCAGTGGGGCAGGATGGGTCCACCCCATCCCTCACCAGAGGGAATTTCTCTTTGTTTATCTGAGCAAGCCCAGAATCTTAAACAGTTTCTCTTCCCTCCCATTTCTTCATCAGTCTTTTTCCTCAAAAATCCAGTTCTCTCTCACGCCAGCCTTCCTTACACTGCTGTCCCAAAACTCTGTGTGTACCTCAGCTAAAAGCTCAGATTTCAGCAAGTAGTGACCTGAGATTGTGACCAAGATGCTCCACTTTGTGCAATACTCAGTCCTGGATAAGTGATTTATACAAAACCAGTCCAACCCACAGCACATCTCACAGCTGTGCCATTTAGGCAATGCTTTTWTGGCCCTTCCCTCCACAGTATTCTGTGCCCAAGCTGAAGAAATAACCCAGATCATAGAAAAGTGAATTTCAGGGTAACTAGATAAGTAAAGAAATAAAGAAAATATGTATATGTGGCCTGGAAGCTGTTCACCAAACATCCAGTCTTTTTTCCAGTGTGCCTGGGGGTCCCAAGTGGTTGTTTCGAGGGGAGAAAAAAAACACAATAAGCAATGACAAAAAAAAAATTAAAATAAATTAGTCAAAAGCAAACCAAACAAAACAGGCAAAGCCAGAGAGCAATGAATCTATTCCATTTTGCCCACAAGTTCCCACCATATAAATCTTGGCACAAACCCCTTCAAAGAGCTCCTGCACTGCCTTCAGCAACCTCCTCCCAACTCTAGGGACATTCAGCCGCASCAGGGCTCTTCCAGCACAAGAGCCTCTGCCAAGGAAAAAACAATTTCCTCGTGTCCTTCCTGTCCCTGTCTGTCACATTCCAAGCAAGGCAGAGCCTGGCCCAGAAGATGCTGCTGTGAGGAAGGAGTTCAGGTAAAACCAGACTGATTCAGCAGCTTGGCTGCTCACACAGGAGCACTGGGCAAACATGACCTGTATTCACTGGAGAGAGGAGACTCAGAGGTGACCAAGRGAAAATATAACTCTAAAAAGAATTCATGAGATGATATGGAACTGTTTAGGGCTCTGGGAAATGTGGGAAGCAGGTGGCATAAACGAAAAAGCCCAGGAAAGGTCAAGTCTTGGAGGAATTGAGTGAGGATCTCTGCACAGGGAAGAACTGATCTGAAACACTCTTGCCAGAGGCAGCAGGGAAGAAAAATCAAATAAATAGTTTTGAAGGAATTGGAGAATGGAATTCATCTCATTTTAGCTATCTAGAAATGAAGTGTGTAACCTGGGCCTGTCATCCAAGCTCYCTCAGCACCAGAGAGAGAAACACATTTTAGAGGGCAAGTAATCCTGGCTACCTGTGAAAATGCCTGTTAGCATGGACCTAGGAACTGGCTCAGGATGAGGTGAGGAAAATCCCAACCTTAATCACTGCAGAGCTCCTGAGAAGGTGACAAACATTTGCCAACATGAATTTAATGAGGTGTCTCCTTGGAGTGGCACCCACCAAGTTGTAACAGAGACTGTATGGATGTGAGTCTGGCCATGTGCCAGCTCCAGCTAACCAACAAAACCCAGCAAATACAAAACAAAATGGTTTTTATTAGCCTTTAAATACCTGGGGGGGGTATTTAAGAAAAAAAAAAAAGATGGAAAAATACAAGGAAATATGATGAATGCTAATGCAATAAATGAAGAAAATATATTATCTTCAATTCCTTTTTGCCTGGATCTATAGTTATTTAGAAGGAGATTGGGTTATGAGGTAAATTCCATTTATTCCTAATAAAAGACGAATACTACATTTTTTTGACAAGCGTTCTTCAATAAGCCACCTGGATAGTTCTAGTAACAGGTAATAAAAATGAAATATGATAGGATTTCCAAGAAGATCCCAGCAGTTAACAAGGGAAACGATTTCACAGCTCTTCCCTAGGAGGCRCCCAGATGTCCCAGGGATAACACGAAAGCTTTAATCAGTCCCTTTGCAAGGTGTGTAGGGGAGGTTTCCARGATGTGGCTTTATACCTGTCCCAACTGAAGCAGTTACTTAAGAAGCAGCAAAGTAAAATCAGAGACTTGGCTGGGTGAAAGCCAGGCCTGTGCAGCTGAGCAGCACGGGGGCGTGCTGGGCATCACAGGAGGAAAGACAGGGTGAGTTTTATTGGGAGCACCACAGGCTCAGCAGCTGCAGCTGTCCTGGGTCTAATTCTTGTTTTACCCTTATAGACAAACATGGTTSTAGCTCTTCTCCACCCATGGACTGAGCCTGGTTGCAGCCTCACGCTGCTCCAAAGGCAGCCTGGTCTTGCACTGCCCTAATTCCCAGTTTGTTCTCCCAGATTTACATTTACAGGGCCTTTACTGGATGGCATGGAAGCTGGCTGTGAAGAAGGAACATACCTGAGATGCTTMAACAAATCATCCTTCTATGTTTGACTCTACATTATTCACCAAGTGAATGAAATGCATCAAATCTGCTGTTTCTTCTCCTGGGCCAGCTTCTGTTGGCCTTTGCATTTTGTGTGAGTTTCTCCTTGCTTTTCAAACACATTTCCCCATCCTAGCAGAGCTGCCCCACCACTAAATCCCCAGCTCAAGGAGGCTGCAGAGGAGCCAGGGGGACCCTCTCTTTGCCTGTCTGCAGCCAAGAGAACAGGAATTCTGGAGAAAGTGGCAGTGACTGCAATGCATAAATCACAGGGACAATATTGTGTCTCTTCCTTTTGCACAGATCCCATATATCACCATGACTCAGTGCAGATCTCCCAGTGGGGACTAATTCCAACTTTTAATGCACTTTCCATCTGATTCCTCCGTGACAACAGATGGGTCTCTGTCCTGAGATATTGCATTTTGCACACAATATATTAAGCACCYCTGTGTTTCAGTACAATTTGGTTTGGGGATCCACTACTAATCCCATTTCAGTGGTTTGAATTGTGCATTTTACCACTAACCAGACAAAACCCCTCCAGTCCAATGGCCATCATCTCTTCCCCTCTCCTCTACTTTTTCTGGTTGTTTCACCAATCTTCCTGGATGTGATAAATCATGTAAATTTAATTTAGAGATTATACCCCTGGCTTTAGAGGCAGACAAGGTTAGCTCTCTGCTTGCAGCCTGTAGCCCACTAATCTTATAAAATTCCTCCATTCCCACTTGGCTGGAGCTGCTGTTGGGGAGTGGAGGGAGGGCAATGTCTATTCTATAAAGTGTTTTGGATTTTTGTTGGACACTYGCAGATGGCATCCTGGCCCCTGTCCAAACTCATACTGCTGCATAAGGATAAATCCTGAAGGTTTTCACAAGCCCACTGTATTACAAGCTTTATCTCAGCAGCATGAGGTTGGTGCTAGCATTTCCAAACTCTTCCCAGTCTCTCCAATCAGTTATAAGTTTCTTTCAGCTACATTTTTCCAAAGACAGCTCCAAAGCATTTTTCCAAAGCAGCTCCTWAGTCCATAGCACTTCCTCCCTGTGCATGTTTGCTGCCTCCTTCTGTGTGACTGGAGGCCAACTCTCCCTCCCTAGATCTGCAGAGGACGTGCAAGAAATAGGGGAATTCCTGATATCTACAAAAAAAGCATCATTCTTTGCCTTTCAGGATTTTTTGGCCCCAGGCTGAGGGTTACAAACACTGACCAAGCACATTATCCATGCAGTCTTTCCTTCATCTGTAAATTCCCTTTCTCAGGAAACATGTAGCACCAGCAGGGGATTAAAATCAGTTGTTTCATGGGCATCCCAGGTGGTTGTCTTTCATCTCCTTTCCTAATATTTCTGTTAGGCTTGGATAGGTTTTATTGGCTTTTTTTCTCTTTGCTCTTTCTCACGCCTGAGCAGCTCTTGGCTTTGGCAGGCACAGAAACAGCAGTTTTATGACATGCATTTTTTAATGTATCAAAACATGTTCTTTTGATCCATTTTTCAAAAAGCAAACTCTGCTCAGCAAAGGTTAATAAGTTTCCCACACCAGGTGGATGTAAGAGAGGTCCAGATGTTGCTGAGAATCAAAACTCTCATCTTCAGAAGTCAGCAGGGCAAAACCAGAGCCTTCCCAGGTACTGCCTAAGCCACAAGAAATTGCTGGACCCTCTGAGAGCTRGCCCAGAGTTTTCTTTAGTGCTGGCAGTTTGGCACGTCTGAGAGAAGTTTTTATGAATTTATGACAGTTATATGAGCTCCACAGCAGCTGCCCGGACAATTCACATGGGCAGGTTTCTGTAGCTCTGAGTATCRTGCACACAGGGAATGTAAACACCTCAGACAAGCAGCACATCACACCCTCCTTGTGCAGCAGCTCAGTATTTGCACACCCAGCRCTAAAAAGAAATTGTCTCCAGCCCAAAGCCCGAGTTCTCTTTGCTCTTTACCCTTATGACAAAAGGTAGGGGAGGARTCAGTGTTTCAGCCAGCACTGACCCCCAGGCTCCCCCAGGTGCTGGGCAGGGCTGTGCCCACTGCAGCTTTGCCAGGACTGCTGAGGTRTGAATGTGGCAAATTCTCTTTGGCCTTTCACACAAACCAAGTCATGTCACCAACAATTTTAGCAAATTCTTTAGAGCTTTAGTCCATGCTGAAGTTAGCCATCTCTGCTTGTTCCAAACTTTACAGACAAGAAGCTAAAACTTCTTTTATTTTACCTCTTTCCCTTCAGTTCAGTGAAGAAAATGCTGAATGCACAAAATACACTTTGTTTTACTACTCCCGAAGTGGATTTCCCTGGGATCTACCTATCTGCTTGCATAGGTATTATCACTTTTTAAAGAACTATTTGAATGTGAAAGGCAGGAGACTCACCAGACAGAACTGGAGGGAGCATCCCATGGGTGGGAGAAGGCTGGGATTGCAGGCAGGAGATAATTTTGCAAGTTTTGCACCTTGGTAGATCACAGAGGAGCACCCAAGGAACTCAGGTCRAGAGCATCAGCAAGAGAAGAAGGAKAGAGGGCCTGGAAAGCAGAGGAGGACATTTTCATTTAAATGAAACATAAATAACCCCACAGCAGATAGGCACTGGACACATAGATTAAGCTCAGTCAGGGTTTTAAACCAAGCCCAGAACACCAGTTTAGAAATGTAAAATTGTCCAGGTTGGAAAAGATCTGTAATATCCTCAAGTCCAACTGTTAACCCAGTACTGCCAAGCCAGTAAAACACCTCCCTAAGCATCACATCTCCATATCTTCTAAACACCTCCAAGGATGGTGACTCCACCACTTCCTTCAACAGCCAGGGCATGACAAGGACAGCTCCTGGCATCTTCTCAGTGCACAGGGTACAGCACCACTGATCCAGATGTTCCCTGAACTAGGCTAATCCCAGATTTGTTTCAGAAAAGTTTTATGGATGTCACAGTTCATTTATTAACATGGGAAGGAYGATGCAAAAATCCCAGAGCAACAGAGACTGGACAGACCGTGGTGCATGACTGGCCAAGCTTGCCCAGAAACCAACMGGACAATTTTTATCACAGCACATCACAATTCTTCATGGTAGGGATCAGAAACAAGTCAGTTTTACAGCAGGATTGTTCTCAGCTGCTGCTTTTTCAGAGCAGCTGCTGTCTCAGAATCCTTTGGAAAACCACTCAGCCTTGCACTGCTCCTTGTCTCTCCCTCACTCCTCCCTTTCTCCAGGCAGGAAAGGCACAGAGTCAAGGTGTGTTCTCCCCCCCTGACCCCACACTCAGCTCCCAGCAGCTGCAGATGGCGGCACCTGGAGGGAGGCTGGGAGGTGGCAGCAGACTGGAAGGACAGGGCTGGGACAGCCCTGGCCTCAGGAGGGGACACCAGAATTCTCTCAGAGTGATGTCAGTATTGGTTTACAAGGAAAATAATATCTCTTCTCCTAACATTGAGTGTTTTTATTGACTTCAGTGTCAGTAAAAGCAGAGAAATGTTTAGAATCAAACCAAACCAGCCCTGCTGCAAAACTCTATGTTTTCTAACAGAGAGGACAAATCAAAGGAARGGTTTCTACAAAGAACAAAAAACTGTGAAAGTATTCATTAAAAAAATATTAAAAAGAAGAAAATTAATCACATTAAACATCAAAAATTACTTTTAGAACCSTCACAGAGAGGCTACCATGACATCAGCTCTGAAGATATCCACAAAGCAAAGTTAATGTTATCCTGCCACATTGGATTCCAAGGGATATTTGCACAGAATGATATAGAAGGAGGAGGAATAACATAAGCAAAAAAGAAATTCCTTGCCTAAAAGCCACTTCATATAAAAATATCATCTTAAAACTAACCTATATTAATTTTTAAAGTAGAATTTTAAATAGACAGCTTTAAAAACCTGGCATAAGTCTGCCTCCTTCCAGATCAGCATTTAGAGACTTTCACCTATGGAAAAGGTTCTATTTTGAGGAGTAGCCCTGACAGCAATGAAGCTGAATAAGGATAAATTTAAATTAGTCAGAAAAGCATCATGCTTAGATGAGAACAAGGTCCTCCCAGGAGGTGGTGTTTAACAGCCTCTSTGATTGCTGCAGGAAGGACACTGCTCTGCATTGTTCTCTACAGGAAAGTCAATAGCCTGGAGAAAGATAGATTATTGTTCGTTACATCTAGAGGRGGTTTTATTTAAAAAAAATCATATTCACAGGGCATTTGAGGGTAAGCTGATAGTTTTAATTTCCCCTCTAGCTCATTTCCAATTTTTGGGGAAGCTGGTTAGAGAACAGAGCTGTCTGTGTGGATGCGTGAAAGTCACAGAGCAAAGGAAAGGGAGCAGCAGCTCTCCCACACCATGTCTAGAAACCACTCAGCCTTCCCAAAAACAGCCTCAGCCAGAACCCTGCACACAGCCATGGCTCCTCCACAGGTGGGAACAGAGCCTGGTTTAGGGCAAAACCCTCAYAAATCAAGCTCACTTTAGAACTGGGTGTGCAATGATCCACAGAAAGCAGCAGGTGCCAATCCTCCATGCTACTCATCCCTTCCCAAGAGCTGCCTGTGCCCTTTAATTCCCCTCCAAAGAGGCACCAGAGGGTTTTTTCTGGCAGTYCTCTCCCATCACAGCCGTTTGTCCTGAGCCTGAAGCACTCCTGGGAACCCAGAGTGATGCTCTGGACCAGGGGCAGGAGAGCACAAAGAGCCAGGCAGGGGCTCAGTGCAACAGCAACAAGCAGGTGTTGGGCAAGGAAAGGCAGGAAAGCTGCATAAAGAAGAAATCACCTTCATTTTGATTATGTTTTTCACCCAAGCTTGCTGAATTTAATTATTTGCTCCATTACAGAGTGCACTGTCCAGGCACAAGCTTCCTGGAGAAGAACTTGYACTGTTAAGATGCTCAACTCTATATGAGGTTATTTAGAAGGCAGTAAAAATTGTCACCCCAATCTGTTTTGTATCCTAAACAAATACATTGGTGTAAGAAAACAGTGCTTAAGGTGCCTGTAAAGGTTTTATTYACAGGAAAAACAAATTGCTGTAGGAAATGAGGGACAAACACGGATGTGTAGCAAAACCCAGCTCAGAGCTGTGATAATTCTTAAAGCTAYTAATTAACTGAACACTCAAAAAATCCATTTCTCTAGTAGCTTCTGCCCTTATGAACAGTCACAAAATGAACCTTAAATTTTAATGGAGGAGAATATTTTACGTATTTTTATTGCTAGGGGTGCTGAGGCACAGAGCAGTGAAATGCTCACCATCTTATCTTGGTGCTCTCTCCCTTCCTTCCTCTCCACACAACATGGTGAGGGAAGAGGAAAACCCTTCCCAGGGAGGCTGTGCCCCTGGACCAGTGCAGAATCAGTGAGGCAGAGATGTGATGCACTGAGCACAACCAGGAGTCCCACAGGGGAGCRCCGAAGGGACACAGATGCCAGCAGTTGTCAGGGACAAAGCTCTACATATGGGAACACACAGAAATTCTGCACAGGGCAATAAATACGAGGCATTCTCTGCCCTGGGACACCCTGGAGACTCAGTGCCTCAGGAGGAACGTGTCCTGTTCCTGCTTGGCACGCTGGATAACTTGGGAGCAGCTCCGAGAACGCAATTACCTGATCCTGATTTTCTGAGTGAGGCTCCATGGGTGATATTTGCCTCCCCGCCAAGCACTGCTTTGGAGTTCTTCTGCTTAAGCAGAGCAAGGAGTAAATATTTTCATTTAAATTATTGTATATTCTCCTCTCTCTGTGAGCGAGTCCTCACCTCCAGGTTCCCTGACAGCCTCCCAAAAGGAATGCTGCAACTGTGGCAGCAACACCACACCTCTGTGCAGGTAAGAACTAATTCCTACAGGGTTCACTCCTGAGACAAAATAATCCTCACTAACTCCATTTTCCTCCACTCYAGGAGAAATTCATTTGGCTGGCCTTTTCCTAGCAAATATTTAGCATCCCTTGTGCACATATTTAGAAAGAATTCCTCCCAAATCACTCAGCTGGAAGTGATTTCCCCTGAGGAGGGACAGAGAACAAACACGTGCCAGCTGTGAGCTGCACTGTTCACTGCTCTCCTGGAAGGCACTGGGTACCACAGAGCTGCAAGAGGCTCAGCAGTCGAGGTGGGACACAATTACCCACCCACATTAAATTAATTTTCACTCTGTTTTCCTATCAGGCTCACTGCTGCAAAAACAGGAGGGATGAGGTTCTGTGGAGGTGGTTTACAAGGTGAGAGAGGATGGCAGAACAAGGTGAAGAGAAGTGCTAAATATCAGGTTTGTTATTTAATGTTCATCTTTGCTCTGTTCCAAAAACTTCTGTGCAGCAGTGGCTTTGCGGGAGAATTTCTGGTTATGGCTGTGAAAATGTTCCTGCTACTTTTCTGTACCTACTTTGTGAGAGTTTAGTTATTCTCAGACAACATTGGCTGCAATCTTTTCATTTCAACAGATTCACTGTGGTAAAACTATTGGCACAAAACTGATTTCTATGTTTCAGTAATATTATACCAATTTAAATGAAAAAAACACTGCATATTTTGGGAACTTATACTTCTGGATTTTTTATTTTTCTTTTATCTTAGAATGCTGACAGTTCTCTGATATTACTTCCACTTTTCTGTTTTCACATGGACATATTGTGAAATCAATCACAAATAAAATTTTTGTTGAAGATGATTTGGGACAAATCATGAGGTTGGATTAAAATATTGGCTTATTGTAAATCAAAATTACAATGAAATGAATTCAGAATTGGAAATAGCATGGATTAACATAGAAACAGTAAGAAAACCTTGTTTAAAAAAATTGAAACTCCAAAATGCCAAATTTACTACAGGAAAGAATTTCAGAAATTATTTCATAGGAATACAGGAGAAAATAATGAAATGTCAACACTCCCTATGAAAATGACATACTGAAATCATCCATGTCTCCCTTAATGCACGATAACAAGGGAGGAAAGATGCACGTTAGGGCACTGGCCTGGAATATAGAACATTTCTGTTCAAATTCCCAAATGGACAGAGATTTCTGGTCAGACTGTTGGCTTTTCTGTGTCTCAGTCACCAAAGWGGTGAAATGCAGCAAGAAAAGACCCCATCCATTCCCTGACACAGTTACTGTGATAATAAGGTGGCATATAAGTTCCTTGGGTTTAAGCCAGCTCCTTCCAGCCACTCTCACCTGCTCCCAACAGCAGAATGCCTGCTGATAGGAATTACAGGCTGAGATTCCAGAGCTGCCTGGGGGATTTGGGCGCTCAGGGGAGCTGGCAGCTCTGAAAATCTCCACCCTTGGGTTTTGCTGCTGCTCTGATTGATTTCTGCCACCAGCCCAACAACCCTGCAGGTGCAGGCATGCAGAACAGCAGGAATATTTACAGTGATAACATCTTCATGTCAGCAAGGCAGGGAATCCCATTGGGCCAGAGGCTTTACAAGCAGCAGTAAATAAGAACATCCTGTCCAAAACAAACACTCAGCACTTCTGGTACACAACTTTGAGTAGGGACAATCCCCCAGCACCACTGTGCAGAAAATCTGACRTTCAAAACATTTCAAGAGTCACACAAATCTAAGAACCTACTCACAGGACCTTCCTCTGCACCTACAAAAGCAACTTCTTCCTGCTCCTTTCCAAAAATCAAACCTCAATCAAAATTTTCTATGCAGAAATGTCCCTTTCTAGGTTATCACCTTCCTAGAGCAGCATCTTCTCCTCCTCAACAACAGAATTGTTGATGTTGCTTTTGTAGCTGGTAAATAAATCAGCTGCTGTCAGGTCAGATAAGATTTTCTATCAGGTGGAGGTACAGAGTTTTCTAGTGAAGAGCAGCAGTGTGGGAGAGGAAAGGACTCACAGTACCTTTATTTGTTGTGTTTCTGTTGCATTTGCTATAWTTCTATTCAATTTCCTACAATAAAGGTTTCCCTTAGGAATGAGGGARAGAGAGCCAGAGGTCAAGTGGAGAAAGTATTGCTGTGCCTTGGGTTTTATTCTGACCCTTTAGTCCTCCTTCCCTAAACTCAGAGGCTGCAGACAGAGCAGAATTCCTCCCAGCAGCACAGAAGGGAGGTGCTGGGGGGACCAGCAGCACATTCCCAGCTGAGACAGAGATTTTTCACTTTTCAAAGTGCCTGGGACCTGGCTCAATTTTTCAGTGGGCTTTATTCTGTATTTCCTTTCACACTGCAGCACTGAATAAACCTGATTTTCAATATACAGCAGAAATGGCCTCCGTCCTGTACAAGGAGATGAAATGGCTTTGTTGTTGTGTCCAGGATTCCTTTGTTCCAGTAAGGAAGGAACAGCAAGCTTAATTAAATRCATTAATAATCACAAGGTAGTTAAATAGCCATTTGCCATTAAAATACAGAATGCAACAGAAGCCTAAATAATTGCTGAATTATAAACATAAATGCATGCAGCAGAATAGGTAAAGTATTTACTGTTAAAAGGTGGCAGTTGTCTTCTGGGAAATTGCCCCTGCTTCATGTTTTTCTGGGTTTTTTCTTTTCATTAAGATTTCTATAGTCTTTAGCCAAAACAATTTTCAAGGTTCTGGTTTTGAATTATTATTGCTATTGTGCTGTGTTTCATACATCTCATTTCTGAAAACAATCCCTGTTCCAACAGCATTTGTTTTGCTCAAAATTTTGCAGAATATTTCACCAGAATTTTGACAATTCATATAAATTTTAAATCCAAAAAAAACCCTAAGAAAAACCAGCCCCAAAACCCCAAACAACCAACCAGCACATTGGCATTTTGAGTGATTTTTAGGACAGAGAAAAAAAAAATTACTGGCCTGGTATTGACCTCTTCTAGCTATCTGCAAGCAAGCACATTGTGGAAAATGCCAGCACACACATTGTCCCAAAATGCCCCTTTATCCACGTGTCTAGCTTGGTAGAGGACACCTTTCCTCCTGAGAAGAGGAATTTGTCTGGTCTGGGTGTCCCCAGGTCACCCCAGAGAGAGCTCCCCACCCCTGGGTGGGTTTGGAACAGATGGACTTGGAGCAGAGGTTTAACAACACCAGTCCATGCAGAAATCCCATTCATCCCCTTTCATTTTTATGCTTTAAATTTCTTATTATATTTTAGTGCTTTTTGGTGAATTTGTCATTTGTGAGGATTTACTCCCATTTTAAAGTGGAGTAYAAATAATACCCTATCAGAAGGGGTTAATAAGGCAAAAGAATATTTGAAAGACTTGATAAAAGCTACACAACATGTTGTGATTTCTGATCCACTATCAGCTGATCTAACCACTCATGTTCACTGCCTCWGAAATACCAAACAAACCATGAAATTAAAAATCCCCTGTGCCCTACCTTTTGTACACTGAAGAAATCAAAGGATCCCAACAGGGGCTAATTCCTTACTGATAAAGGAAAATTGCTTTTATTCAAAAATTCTTTTTGAAGGAAAAAAATTCTGTATTTGGTATGAAAATTAAAAACAAAGCACAGCATAGATGCTGTAATTTAGCTAAAAATATACTGGCTCATAAAAGGTACAAGCTTGGCATTGCTCCTTCAGAAGTTAAATATTTTTGTCCCAGGGAGGGAAAAAAAAAATTAAAATTTAAGAACATTTTGATCCCAAGGTTAGTTCTAAAGCAGTTTGAAATTTAAGCCATTATAACRGCAATAAATTTCCAAGGCTGTAAAGCATCTAAAATGGAAACTTGAAATATGACTAAATTTCCSATCACCTGGGTAGTCCAGCCTCTTTTTGACATTGTGGCTTCTCCACTTCCATCAGACTGGCCAGTTCTGGTCCAGGCGTGAAGAACACACACTCACCCTCACGCAGTGATGCTGTTTCCCTGCAGTTTCCCTCACTTCATGCAGGAGACCCATGTGCTGATTRCTGTAGCCAAACCTGGCTGATTTTGGGGCTGACCTTTACTGAGGTGCACTGAACTTGGGCAGGATGCTCAGGTAAACAAAAATAGCCTTTTTTACACAGAAATCCCCTCACTGGTATCCTCTTGAATCAAAGGAAATKGAAAATTTTTATTAAAAATATTTTTTTTAATAAAAGGTAAATAATCTTTTAACAAGGTAAACAATATGAATCCTTTGTGTAAGGAGGCAACAAATGGAGATCTCCAGCATCCATCTCCTGTTGTTCAAATGAAATCCAACAGAATCTGCTCTGTAAGCTCCACCTTCCATGCCCCCACAGATGGCAAAAAGCCAGAGTTTTATCTGCCCACACTTCCCCTAACTTCCCCTCATTCATATCTTTGAGTAAGACAGGACTCCTCAATTCCCTGAGCTGTTTTTCAGGGCTGCTGCACCACTCTGAGCCTTCAGTTCCATCAGTCTGAGTCACAGGGGCTGGGCTTGGTGCACCTGAGTGCCAGAGACCTGGCAAGGACAAGGCTGCAGGAACATCAGATCAAGCTGAATTTAWTGGGAGGGAAAGGGAACACCACTAAGCTGAGAAAATCCAGGCAAGGAGCTCAGAGGTTGCCAGTACAATCAGCAAGGAAAAGGCAAGCAGAATGGTGAAAATKATGTTTCCCAGGTGCCAGAGAAAGAGAATTATCTGGCCCTGAGACAGCCCTTCCACAGCCCTGCTTTGTGTGTGCCTGTGGGGCTCACCATGAACTTCCAGCTGTTAGCAGATCTGGGATCTTCTAAGTTTCATGATACCAAAGGTTATTGAAAGAACTGCTCAGCACTTCTACGCACCTCAAGATTGCACAGCAAAATGCCCAGCTGAACTCTAGACAAGGGAAGGAACCTTATCACAAAATTTAGTGTATTTTTTTATCAGCATGGATATATAAAYAGCATGTAAATTTGTATTAAGACATTGGCAACAACTTTCCAAGTTATGATTCCTCCATCCAAGTTCAGGAGATCTGTCATTCTGTCCATTTGACAAATCTGCAGCTTGCTTGTAAACCAGGCTGTGTTTGTGATGTGTTACAGCTGGAAAGCAAAACCATAAATCCCCTGTGCTGACCAACTCAGCTAAACCCCAAAGCAAATCAAAATGCAGGCTCTCCACAGAACCCACAAAGCTAAGGGCAGTATTTACTTGCACAAAAAGAATTAATACTGAAACAAACAAAGAAGTCTGGTTCAGCTATGTAGTGTTGAAATATTAATATTGTTGGCAGAGGGAGTACATGAACCTATTATTTTGCAAAGTGTGGCTGGATATAGTGAAGGCAAACATTGAATGAGAAARGAGAAAATCCAGTTCTTTAAGTGGATTTTCTGATGCCTGCAGCCAGACACACAGATAGTTTATTCCATTCTGCCTCTATAGCTGGAACGGATTTGGTATTAAAACTGCCTAACAGGTTTTTTAAGTATAGGGAAAATGTCTTTTAAACCTAGATGATTTATTTTCCAGCAATGAAGGCACATCTACTGAGCTGAGAACTAGGTGACATCAATGGGAAGAGATTTGACTGTAGGATCTACAGAGAGTAAATTGTGGCATAATTATTCTGAATTAACTTACAACAGTAATGTCAAGAGAGTTTGAATAGAGACCCTCAAACTAAACTGGTATCAAACAGAGTAGTTCCACAWCACTGCCATCACAGACACTATTTTCCGTGTACATCTTCCTGCCTGTACTCCTTGCACATTAAACCTTGCATAAAGGGATCTCTGCAGAGTATCCAACATATAAGGCACATTTGTCCTTCCATTCTCTGTTTTTGATAACTAAATTCCTTTAGAGGAGAGAAAACATCACCTGCAGAAGAAGGAAAAGTAGAAATCTCATCATGCAATCAGTGAAAAAAGTCCGGGTCAATGCAGCAGAGCCCTAACAATTGCACAGAGCTAAATACTGCTCAGCATCTCAGCAAGCACTAAATTCATTGGATGAGCCCTTTAATTTAAAAAGAATTAATGAAAGACAAGAACTGACACAACAGTTAGGCATGGCTTAGCAGGTTGTCAGTGATTTGAGCCACATCCTTTCGGCAGGCACTGAAACCCACAAACATCAGACAATAACAGCRATGTTTTCTTTCATGCCCTGTGCTGCCCTGGGATTCACTTCCCCCTTCCACCTAATGGTAGAATTTACATTTCAATTTACAGTTTGAATCTACATTTCTAGAGATCTCTCAAGCCACCAAATAAGCCCCAATTCCCCAGGGCTCTTGCCCACCAGATGTGGTATTTTGGCTGCTCAGAACACGCAGGACTGCTCGACACTGGGGTGAGGAGATGCTCTTTCCCTTGCTGAATATCGAATTACACATAAAGTACGACTACTGAAGCAGGAGTTCTGCCTTCATGCACACACACAAACCCCTGCCTACAACTTCATTGCCAGATAAATGTTCTGTGAAACAATTAAAGCAGGTTTGAACGCAGTCAGACAGAGGAAAGGATTAAACTTAAGTCACTCAAAACATTGGGAGGAGGGAATTAACGAAAAACTGCTTTTTAAAGTCATCTCCTACAACCATGAAGATAAATCCCCGACTAATTACATAATGATCAAAGGTGCATGTCATTTTTTTGCCCTTTTCTTACAATGACAGTGAATAAAAGAGGATTTTTATCAAAAGTGGAATTTTATAAATTTGCTTAAGCCTGAAGAGTACACAGCTCTTTGACCACAAGGATTTGGCATTTGCTCCTACAGAACAGATGAAAGCTATTCTTTCTATATGTCTATATCCACTTCCACACTCTTTATTTTCATTGTTTGCTGCTGGTCAAAGGCAATCCCCCCACGGCTGGACCTGCAGACTGTCTATGAGCATTCGGGTGTTTGCACCCCTGCAGCAAACAGTACAGGCTGGGAAATGCCAGGGAAGTAAGATTCATTCCAGCTGGAAGATGGAGATCACAGCCCACAGTCCTGCCCCACGGTGGCCAGGTCCTTTCTGCTGCTCACCCTTACTCGGGCTGGAAGCCCACAAAGGAATCTGAGCCAGTTTTAAGTCTCAGTAAGCAACACAATATGGCCATGTGGGATTTTGAGAGGTACAAAGAGCATCTGTGGCTGCTCTGTTTGAATGCAGGATACCTACAACCCTCATTTTCACCRTGACAGAGAGGGAAATGCAGTTCCTCCCTCCCTCCCTCACACAGGGAAATATAAAGCAGAAAATTACAGTTATTACAACTGCCTCCTGTTTGAAACAAAGTTCAAAGGCTTGTCCTCTTTAATCAATCTTCCAGCAGAATAATAGGGCTGCAAATTTCACTTTCATGGAACTAAAGCACYCGGGCTGGATCAGTTTTTCCCCTTTGTTCCCCCTTCCCCAAGCAGAGCAGGATGAAGGAGCTCAGATGGGGAAGTTGACTGAGCTGCCACAGCAGCCACACCACGTACTCCGAGGAAAGCAAAAGGCAATAAAACAACCTGGCTCCAACACCATGTGCTGGCAAAGCACTTTGGGCAGTCAGATATAATGAATATTCAGCAATCTCTGGCTATTGTGGTATAGCAAAGTGCCTCTGTCAGGGGAGCCATTTCTGTGGCTGAGGTGAGAAAATAATAGATGTCCACTTGGCAGAGGTAGCCACAGACACGTCAGCTCAGAGCCCACACATCTCCCTGGGTAGGTCTGGCTGGAGATTATGAATAAGTCCATTAATGAGCCTGCTCCCACTGCAACAGAATGGGGAGGGAGATTTTAGCAATAACTCTTGAAATTAAATTCTCAAGCAAAAAACAAAAAAAAAAATTAAAAAGGAAAGGAACTTTCACAAAAATCAAAGTAAGAGGAGAAACTCACCCAAATATATTGTGCTATTGAACAGCATCCACAAGCAGACACAGAAATGCCTTTTTTCCCACCAARGATGCAGTCACAGACACCAAAGAGCCCACAAATGCACAAACAAAAAGATAGATTCAGAAGCATTGCTGGAATGAAGGCATCAAAAATGTGCAATTTCTTTCACCATCTTCACAAGAGTCCAGACATAATTTAGGCTGGATTTCTTCCAGTTCAGATTCACTAATGATACCGTGGACTTTAAATGACCCCTCGAACACCAAGAATAATGGATAGCACAAGACCAAGTCAAAAGGAACAGTTTGAAAACTGTGTTAAATTTAAGGGCATGTTTTTAACAATCTTGGTCATTTGCTGAAATTTAAAAAAATCACACAAGTGTAACAAAACACAAACAAAACTCAACACCTCTACCAACATTAAGAACCAAATTTATTATTTTGGTTGTCATTATTTAATCCTCAACATTAAGAACCAAATTTATTATTTTGGTTGTCATGATTTAATCCTCCACACTCATTTTATCCCTATTTTTATTAGATACACATGTGCCACCCCCCCACACCCAAAAAAAGTACTTTTGTAGCTGTGAATGCCCCAAAGCACACAGTGATGGCTCATACATGGATGGAGACTGAAGAGAATCTGTTTATCTGTCTCTGATGGGCTGCAGTAGGAACTTGATTAGAAAATTACAACTGACACAGCATTTGGCAGAAGTTTCTAGCTCAGGGTCGTGTCTCTAGCAGCCAAAGCAGACAAGATATATCTAATTCTACAGAAAATCAAAACGTTTAGAGCTCAGCCGCCTTCTCCTCCTCTACACAACCACATCATCAGTGCAGATTTCCTGCCTTCCCCCCCTGTCCCTGATTCCTTTGCATGGTGACCCCATGGCAGCCCTGCCTGTGCCACTCAAGGCTCCTGGTGCTGGATCTCCCTCTCTCATTTCTGGATTCCTGTCCTGAGCCACAAAACCTGTGTTTTCCAGAGGGTGACAAGCCCATTTGCTGTGTGACATGTCCTCTCTGGATGCTTGGCCCAGTAGGTGCAAGAACAAAAATGAAAGTTGTCCGATAACATTCATTTCTACTGAAGTTCAGCACCCAATTTCTCTTCTAGTTTGTGAAACCATCTCATAACAGGAGAGTTTCAGCCTTCCTTGTTTTGCACTGAGTTTTTTTCTTGCTTTTCCTTTCTTTCTGTATAAATCAGCTCTTAACCCTGTTTTCCCTGAAGGAAATGTGAGAAAGCACCGAGTCATGCTGTGCTTTCCTAGAGAAAGACATTTTCTGCATTATTCTCCTGTCAGTTTTCAAGCTTTGCACAGGAGCTGGACCAACATAAATGATTCTTTCATCAGCTCAGGGCCATCCCCAGAGGCTGGGCTATTTGTAGAGTTAAAGATAGCTATTATCAATAAGAAACTTGTCTCCCTTCCCCCTCACTGTAGTCTCAGAGCATATCTGGAAACAGCTCAGTGCTGCAGAGAGACATGACTGAGAGGAAACCGATTCGAAGCAAAAGGAGTTTTGTGTTAAATCAGGGCTGGAGAGGAGGGAAAGGGAGAGGGTGGAGGCAGCTGTGGATTCCCCTGGGACCACAGAGAGGGACATCTGAGCTGGTGCTGCCCCCGGCCTGCAGCTGTGTCTCTGCAGAGCGCCGGGCGAGCTCCGGCCGGCAGCAACGCACCCTGCCCAGCCCGGCTCCCTGAGGCACAGACGGCCCCGACACAAAGATGTGTCCGCCGCACGCCAAGAGGCTCCCATCAAACCCTTCCAACGTTAAGTGGCTGAGAAGCAGAGACAGAAAGCTTTGGTTTGCTTTTACATTTCTGAACTGAACCGCCAGCCCAAGGTGCTGGACTAACACCAGAGTCCAACAATGCACTATGGAAGGGTGCCTGTCACAGACATATTTTCTGAAAAATCCTTTTGCTAGGATTTTTTTCGCCTGAGAAGCCTCAGAGGAAAAGAAAAACAAAATTATCTGCTGCTGTGGAATGCAACAGGTGCATCTTTGATTGGTCTCATGTGGTTGTTTTKAATTAATGGCCAATCACAGTCCAGCTGTCTCAGACTCTGGTCAGTCACCAGATTTTATTATCATTCCTGCCCTTCCTACTCCTTGCTAGCCTTCTGATGAAATCCTTGCTTCTATTCTTTTAGTATAGTTTTAGTATATAATTTTCTTTCAATATAATATATAATAAATTATAATAAATAATAAATCAGCCTTCTGAAACGTGGAGTCAAGATTCTCATCTCTTCCCTCACCCTGGGATCCCTGTGAACACCACCACAGGTGCCCATCTCTCCAACCTGGCAGCACCAGGGATGTGCAAAGAATGGCAYTGTCTCTGCCCCAGCACAGAGACTTCCACAGAAGGATCCTTGGGCATGACAAACCCATCCCTGCCAAGTGCCACACTGCAGGTACAGCCTTTCCTCTCCTACACACCAGAGGACTCAAAACTAAAAACAATGAAGAGAGCTTCAAACACGTGCAAGGGAAGTCTGTGAGGACATGGGACACCTCTGTGAGGACATGGGACACCTCTTCGTGCTGCCTGAGAAGCCTTTGTTACCATTACCTGTGCTTGCAGGGAGCTCAGGTAACACCTGCATGACTTTGTCACCCAGTCCTGCCTGCCACAAGGCTTGTGGTCGCTTGGGAAGGCACCACAACACACAGGCTGGCACAGAGCAGCCCTGGGAATGCAGCAGCCAAAGTGCTGCACAGTGCCTGACAGCTCCAAAGGTCCAAGCAGGTTAATTTGAGGCTGACTGTGCTGCAGCAGGGACACACCCAGAGAAACAGCACCACCCAGGACAGGGAAAGGTGAAGGAGCTGCCTCAGAGTTCACACACTCAAATACCTGAAGACAAAAAAGTATGGGACTGCATGTTGTTGATTTTTCTGCAGGCTACACATGAACTGCATCTTCCATCAAATGATGGAGGCTCAAACAGAACCTTCTCCTTCCTCCAGATGGAAGAGGAAGAAAGAGCAAGGAGGAGCATGGAGGCAGAGTCAGGTTTGAACATGCGCACCTGGGGCAGGGAAAGGAAGTCAACAGGAGAAACCAGGGGTGGCAGAGTGCCAGAGGCAGCACCAGACTGCCACTGAGGGAGGTGTAGGAGTAGGGGAACACCACAGATTAAGTGTTTGTTATATTTGCTTTAAATACATTTTAGGCATACACTGCTAAACTCAAGAAGACTTAAACTAAATATTATTATACTCTTATTAATAAGTTATTTTAAGAAAAAAAATAAAGAGGTCACTTTCAGAGCCAGCTGTGGATTCCCACAGAGATGCTTACACTTTCTGGATGAAAGCATTTTGAGTGTGTGCTGTTTCCAAAGTCTGGGCCACATCCTGGCACGGAGGAGCCTCACATCTCTCTGATGTTTCCTCTCTGCTCAGGGAGTTTGGAATTGCCAGCCCCTGCCAACACACCGCTCCGAGTGGAGCTGACCCCCTGCAGCTCCAGCACACATCTCCTGCCGCTTGAAAGCAGCGCACCAAAAAGCCTCTTTCAAAGAAACCCCTCAGGCTGCWGTGTTTGAAGAGGCAGAGACAAAAGCTTTTGCAACTAGTGCCTGCAGAGCCTCTCCTGGGCAGGCACTAAGCGGCAGGTTTCCCTGGGGAACCCTTTTTTATTCCCTTCTGCACCAGTTTCTGCCAAGGACGGCTTTGCTGGCAGCTCAGGCAGGGCAGGTGGAGCTGGAGCTCCTGTTCCCTGCCATGGGAGGCTCTGCCCCTCTCTTTGCTGCCAGGGCAGCCACTGCAGGGCACTGAGAACTCAAATCCAGCCGGGAAAATCCTCCCTGGAAAGCCTTGTGGGATCCAGCAGCAGCTGTGGCTGAGGCTCGGGGTCACTTCCACACAAGGCTCTCTGAGGATGCCCAGCTCTGACCTCTGCCAGCCTGTGAATGGTGCCCGGAGCTGCTGGGTCCATACAATCCAAGGAGCACAAATATCCACCTCCCCAGGTGGAACCTAACTAGCAGCATACAAATGTGCCCAGGCATCCCTCCTCTCATCTGTCTCACAGAAATCCCTTGAACCCGTCTCCCTCACCGTGTTTCTGGTCTGCAGACAGCCTGCAAGCACAGCACAGCGTCCTTAAGTCAGGAAATACCATTGTGATCTTATTCTCTCCTTGGTGTAAATGTCACATCTTGAGTAATTACAAATAATTGGCTTTGAACAGGCCACATTTCCTCTCTCAGCCCCTGCTTGTACCACTCTCCATCCTGTTTTGGCCCTAATTACAGAGAATAATAAATCCAGCTAGACAGCACTTTTCTGAAGAGCAATTTGGTCTGCCTTGTCCCAACACTAATGAGTTTGTTAATAGAGGGATTTTCCYTCTCCCTCCCCTCTTCTAATCTGTTTTCTTAAATAGCACCATGGACACGGCAGCCATCCCCTGGCACAGCAGGTGATGCCTCTGCCTGACCCACATTCTCCTCTCCTCCAAGGCAAAGAGGAGCTGAGTGTTGCACCTCCCAACCTTTTCTCCTCTTTCAAAGGAGGCAGAAAGCAAGCACAATTAATAACTGTTTGTTAACGAGCATCAAGAGGATCACCCACTTCACAATGCTGGTCAGAAACAGCACTGGGGCCTGGAAAGCAGCTGGAGAATCAGTTTAGCTGCTGGCCCAAATGGGGAAAAAACACATAAAAATCTTATCAAAATGTCACTTTTCTTTTGTTCACCAAAACAACACTTTAAAGCATCTCATTTATGTGTCCAAAGGGAACCTCYGAAGTGACCTACAGGAAATATGTTCTACCTCAGTGTCACAGACATCTTTTATGAAAAATCTTTTTTTTAGGATTTTTCCTCCTGAGAAGCTGAGAGGCCTCAGGAAATGTAAACAATGGTTATCTGCTGCTGTGGAATGCARCACGTGGATCTGTGATTGGCCCATGTTGGTTGTTTCTAATTAATGGCCAATCACAGTSAGCTGGCTCAGACAGAGAGTCCGAGTCACAARCCTTTGTTATTATTCYTTTTTTTTCTATTCTTAGCCAACCTTCTGATGAAATCCTTTCTTCTATGCTTTTAGTATAGTTTTAATGTAATWTATATCRTGAAATAATAAATCAAGCCTTCTGAAACATGGAGTCAGATCCTCGTCTCTTCTCTCAACCTGAGACCCCTGTGAACACGGTCACACCTCAGTCTCCCCTGAGASAAGCAAAGGACAGGGAGGGGTAGCTGTTCTCAAAAGATCAACRGCTTCTGCCTGTCCTTGTTCAATAAAAGTCCTTCTAGAAAAAGGAAATGCAGCTTTACTTTCCCCTCTATCTGGAGAAAAAGACAGTTTATCTTCACTCCTAAGCAAACATTTCCTAACAATAAGGACTTTGCCAGTGACTTTTTGGAAAATCTCATCCCCAGTTTTTGTCCTCRGCAAATTTAAACAGCATTTGCAGGGGCAGATGTCAAAGTTCAGTTCCTATTAACCCAAACCTAAGAAAAATCCCATTTCATGGTACTGAAGGGAGATGAATGCATGGGTGGCTGTGCCTACACCATCTCTGCAAAGTGAATACCAGACCCTGGAATTCCAAAACCCATTTTCTATTTTAAAAAAAAGTATTTTGTATTTTTCATCTTACAGTTGGAAGTCTTGTCAGAAACACTTCCCTTAGTTCAACCCAAATTCATAGACAGTTCCAGTTCCCCTCAACACAGAACATTCCTAGAGTATTTTCAKGCCTCTTCTGGATCTGGAGATGTGTCATAGGTCTGTAGGTGTTTCTGTTCTTGGATCATTCACARTCTGAATTTAACCTAAAGCAGCAAGTCTGACACAAGGAGAGAAAAGGAGAGAAGGTCCTTGATTTGATGTCAGGGGTACAGAGAGGTACCAATGATTCTGAAGATTCCAGTTCTGATTTCAAGCTCTGCATTTCCCCCCCCCAAGTCCCTTATTTGACAAAACTATTTTTTCCTATCTCTCTGCAGCCCATTTATTATCCTCTCTATTAATAAACCCTCCTTCCCTGATGAATCACTGCAATTTATCATTAAATTAGAAGATGAAATGGCTCTTTTTTCTTTAAACAAGGAGATTAACTACTATCAACAGGYTATTTCTCCATTATAAAACTCCATCTTCCTCACCAAATGCAGGAGTTTCTTTGTTTGCAGCAGCCCTAAAGGTGATGCAAGGAGGGAGGATCAATCAGAGAGGTGCCATCCTGCAATATAAATATATGGATCAACCTAAAAATGGCTGTGGAAGACAACACATGACAYTATGACCATGATTCACTCTGGAGTTTTCTAACAGCACTATGAAAAAAATGAAAACTATGAAAAAAAAACCCAAAAATGTTTAACTTGTACGTAGATGAGACTGCCAGGAAGTGATATGACAAAGCACAGTCTAGACAACAAAACCCATCTGTGCATGCATAGCCCAGGGATTAATCACACCCCAAAAGGTCACTCAGGAGAAGAATTCAGCTAAATATGAAGGAACCTTCTGCTGGGAACCCATGCCTGCCTCTCATCCTCTTTGTACCATGCAGGTCTTGAGAGCTGTCCCTCCCCAAACTGCTGAGGTTCAGAACCTTCACAAACACAGAAGAATGACCCCCGGCTCCCCTGGGGCCAGGAAAGCAGCTTTGAGCCTTCTGAGCTTCTCTGCTTCATCTCACCCCCTGGACACATCTATCTGTGAGATTTAAAGTGCATTTACTGTGGTGGTGTGGGTATGAACAGCTCTGTGAGGGCAGTGGCAAAGCCTGGGTGTTTTCTGAGGTCTCTTTCTGTCCCACAAGTGGTGCCAGCAAGGGGCAGACCAAGATGTGAGAGGGATGGAGGCCCAGAACACCCCAGGAAACCCCTTCACTGCAAGAGCTGCCCCTGGCTGGTGGCTTTTGCTGCTAAAGTCAGCCTTGGGAAGGTGTAACAAAAGTCACTCAGCACTAGGCACCACAGAAAACAAAAAAATCCACTATCATTGCCTAATAATCCCCAGATCCAGCCCCTTCACACACCCAGTAATTTGATTTCTTTCTCCAGAACTACAGAAGTTCTTTTCTTTTATTCTTGGATGCTAAGGACATAACCTKTCTCCTGCCCCCACAGGTCGGGCAGAGGAGAGAAGAATGAATGAGGATTTTATGYCACTGTCACCATTTGTAATGAACTTTCTCCTGTAAGGAACACAGCCTTATCAAAGCACAGACAGCCCTGCCAGGCACCTTCCCATGTGTCAGTGTGCTCCTCTCTCCAGATGTGATCTCTTCTGGAACAGCACTCTCTGGCTGGGCTATTCACAGGCCCCTGTCAGCTTCCTGCATTGAAGGAATCTATTAATTCCAAGTGGGAGCTCATTCTCAAAGGAGCTGCTGATGAAATTGAACTGATAAAATGGAGGTAATTTAAAGGTCAGATGAAATCCAGCTCATGTTCATCCTGCTTGTAATGGAACATCACTAAGATGCTTCATCAGCAAAGGGGCATTTATATGTATTTTTTTTTTGAGACATTGCTTATCTGTAACAGAGACTCCAAAYATCTGATAAGGAAAACTTCCCACATTAATCTAACCAACAGCTGGCATCCTGCTGCCTGCCTGGGTGTCCCTTTCTGGAAATTAAATCTCCTATCATCTTTTTATCACACTCTGGAGGGAAGAAATGGGTGCCAAATGCAGAGCTGAGATGAGCAGCAGAAGCARGAGCTGACACTGATAGGGCTGCATTAATTCAGGCGTGCAAGGGAAGTCACTGCTGCCCTCAGGACATTCTGCCCCTCTGCTCTCTGCCCACAATGCCCAGTTACAAACTTTGGAGGTGGACTCTTCAGGGGGGGAAGATSCCTTTCCTTGGCCAGGCTGAGTTGCTCCAGAGCCCAGGTGAGGAGGGATTTCTGTACAATGAAATCCACTCCACACGCTTTTCCTCATCTTCTGCACACCCTGCCTGAGCTCAGCAATGTCCAATTGGGGCACACAGAGGAGCAGGGTCTGTCTGCARCACCTGGAACTTCTCTGCTGGGAGCAGAATCCAGCTGGTACTTGCTGCAGACAAACCTTCCTTCACTGACAGGAAAAACAGAGTTCATCTGGCTGTTCTGTTTGCTGGTAAAGCAAAAAGCCCTTGCAGTGGGATCTCTCCTTCCCTCCAGTCTATTCTCTGCCTCCATCCTTCATGTGCTCCTCCCCCAGTCCCTATAATTAATATTAAACGTTACAGTTTTGTCCTATTAACACAAATTGGCCTTTCCAGAGGCAGATTAAAGAGTTTCCACTGGGGATTTCTTCCCTCCTTTACAATTTGCCTTCTCTGATCAGTGCTGTCTGTGTCTCTCACTAGGCTCCTAAGGGGAAAGGAGTGGGAGGGAAAGAGAAGACAAACACTTATTAGCAACTCCTTTGAAGAGCTGGAGATTGTGAATTAAACTGATTATTAACTCCCATCATACCAAGTTCCCCTTTTCTCCSTCCTTCTGCTCCTCCTCTGGGAATGGTTATTGGTAACCACACGTCCTGTGCGTGAAGCTTCACCTAAATCATTTACAGGGCAGCATAAACCAACTCTCTCTTCATTTCTTTGGGAAAAGGGGGTTTTTGTTGCTCAGTGATAAACACAGGCACATAAAATAGACATGGACATGTAGACTTACAGAGACATGCAAGTGTGAGGTGTTGGCACATTCCCAGCTGCATGGCCCTTCCAGTTTGGTGCTTGGAACAGGAAAGAAACACACATGTTGGCCCTGAGGCAGCTCTAGCTCCCTTCCCAAATGGTTCCTCAGTGATATTTTAGTCCTGCATCCTTGAGGGGCACGTAGGGACAGACCTGACTCATCAGACATGTGTCACTTGCACTCACCATCACCAGGGCTGGCAGAAGTACCACACTCACAGCCCCACACACAAACCCAGCCACCAGCACAGCCAAAATTCTCCAAACCCTCACTATGACTCCTCATTAACACAAGCCCAAGAGAAGAAAAGGTGTTCAAAATCTTTGGGCACCTTCARATTTGGTAATCTGTCAAATCCACTCCACACCCACAGCTCTTGTGCCTTTCCCAGAAATTCTTCCTCCTCAGAGCCCCATGGGACAGCCTGACCAGCTGATGCCACTGAGGGCTTTGGACATGAAGTAAAACATCTTTGAGMCAAGTGAAAAGGAGCACGAATGTTATCTGGCTTGTTAAAATATTTCATAAGTAAATGACTGTTTCTGGGGCTGTGATGGTAAATGGATAACTGAATTTAGTCACAACAGCAGCAAGAAAGCCTGGCCAATGACAATTCACTGTGACAACTCACCCTACTAATTAAGAAACAGTAGCATAATGAGATGTACAATCTATTAAATAAGATGTGTGTTTACAGTGAGTAAGCTATTTATAATCAAGTTGCATTTATTTAGTGTACAGCAAGCCTCTTATAAAAGCTGAATTAAATGCAGAACTACCTGTAGACGCGTGGCATTTATTTAAAATGTTTCAGGATGCAGTAGCTTTTTCAGCAAAGAGAACTTAATCAGTCCCTGGAGTTTTCCCTTCCTGTGCTAGGACAAGGCAAGAGCAGCTGTATTGATTTCTAGCATCCAGCACTGCCACGTGAGCCAGTTTATTGGGCCAACAAACTTTAACAGACAAGGTCCCAGAGGTCCCAGGTTTCATCCAGGAGTGTAGGCTCACYCTCTCTGGATAGCTGGTGCAATGCTAAGTGGAATTTATTAGACAATAAATACATCACATCACCCAGTGCCAGGAGCAGTGTCAGGCTGCCCAAAGTCCACTGTAACCCCTGCTTCATTTAGAACTTTATCCACCTTCTGTTATGGCAGTTTCATACAGGATTCCTCCTCAGCCTTCCACCAAAATAGTGCAGACATTTTGAGGAAAAGATGGTATTTTACCAATTAAAAAGCAAAGTTAAAAAAGCAGTTTGTGTATAATTTATACAGGCACTAACCTGTAGTCAGGTGATTGTCTCCAAAGTTCTGCCTAGTATCTAATTAAACTCTGCTTCAAACCAAGGCTACTCCCTCCTTTTCTCTCCCAATCACAGCCCACAATGTCAAACAAAATTCCCTACCAGTTGAAGGGACTGATTTTCCCATGGATAAGTCATCTGGAAGGAGAATGGAAGGCTTGTTTCTATAAGAAGTCTCTCCTGGACCACGATGGCACGACATGAAGAGTGAAAAAGCTGAGGTGTATTTGCACTTCCACATGCAAGCAGAGATGTGCAGGGACAGGTTTTGGTGTTAGACAACCAGCCAAAGGAGAACATGGCATCCTCCAGTCCCCTTTGAAAGCTGCCCATTGCTTTGATTTACTGCTTTTTGTTTCCAGACAGCAACTCCATGGACTCGGTAATCAGGCGGCAAATGCAAAGTGAGGCCAGCCTGGCCATGGGCTGGAGATTTAATGAGAGCATTGTGATTCCCATCTCTCAGCCAAGCTGTTTCTCACCCCTGGTGTTTCCATGCCTTTCCTGAAATCTAACAAAGCCTCTTCTCTTTGCACAGACTACATAAATCACTTCTGTTCAGTTCAATTGCCTTGGCAGAGAACTATTTTCATGGGAAGGGAAAGCTATAGAAGACAAAAAGGCCAATGTGGTGCAACATTATGAACAGACTGGAGTTTCTTTTCTCTGATTTGTCCAAAGTAAAAATTCATGGTAACACTCTGATTTTTTACTACAAATAATTGTATTAATGCTTGGGGGAAAAAAACCCCAGAGCTAGTGTATTTTTACCAAAAAAATAATCCATTCTGTTTACACCCTGAGTTTTTTGCATTCATTCCTCTCAATAAATACAGGTCACTGATGCTCACAGGGATTTGCAAAGCTTTGCAATGCTGGGCTTTCCAGCACAGAGCATGTAAAGGCAGCAACAGAGCAATGCTGCAAAACTTGCAAGCAGTAGCACTTTGGTTTTGTGTCAGCTGAACTGAACACACAGAAGCTGCCTGCCTGGAGAATCAGTAGAACCCATTGTGATTTTAATATTTTGAAGAGGGAAGAGAAGTTTGATTCTGGCAGAAAAAGCAATCTTGCAGTTAGGGCAAAAAGAATTGAGATCTAAGATTCTCCAACACGGACCYGTAGGAATACTCACTGTGCAAGAGGAAGTTAATCATTAGTATCTTAGGAAAATCAAGGAATTCCATTCATTAATGGTGGCAGTCATTTAGAGGAGGAGCTGTATCACATGCTATGATAAAGCAGAGCTCGACCACAGAGGAACGCTCCCTCCACTCATGTTTGGCAGAGGATAAGTCATTGTTGAGAGCTGCCAATTTCCCTTTGCTGAACCCAAGGAGTGGCCCATGCTAATCCCCTKCTCCAGCTGGTGAACAATCAGTTGTGTCAGGCCAAATGTTGGAATCAGAGCTCACTGAACAAACTTTGCACACCCTGGGGGTGGCACGAGGGGAATTTTGTCCAAGCCCTGGGCAAACACTGAGCTGAGGGAGGGCATGAAAAAGGCCTTGTACCTGTCACAGGGTTTAGCTCAGCAAGCTGCAAAGAAATACATAGCCCAAGGCAATAACAAGMAACTTAGCAAATGTGGTAAATTCTCTGTTCTCTGTCTTTCACCTGAGGCACAGATCGCACACCTGAGGCAAGGATTTTAGGTGAGGTAAGCATCTCRACTCACCCAGCCCAGCTGAGATTTTCAAATGGCACCTTTTACCTCCCTCTGGGACTTCCAGAAACAGTTATCAGTAAATCTGGTGCAGAGGGGTCCTGACAAGCCCAGCCCTACATCAGCTCTCTCTGCCTGGAACACAGGGGCAGAAACAAGAGRCTTTTCTGAACACCCAACAAGTCACCCAAGTCACTGATGCTCAGGGAAATTCCTGCAAGTCCACAGTTTTAAACAATAAAATAAAACGGTAATAAATCCTTTGCCTAATGACCTCTCAAAATCCCTGCTCAGCCCACTAGGGATGGCAGGATTGCTTTGGATGGCAATGGAACAGCCAAAGCTGCCACTCCCACGTGGGTGAAATAACAAACTGGGACAGGTCAAGAGGACTGTGACACTGAAGGAGGAATCACATTCTAGTGCAGGGAAGTCCCTGCTGATAGTGACACCTCAGCAGTGCTATCAAGGCTGGAGGCACCTCAGATGGGGGAAAAGCCCTTTTTTTGCTAATGCAATGTGAATCCCAACCTGTCATCAACACTTGAAACAACTGAGATCYTGAACAAGAGTGGTCCCATACTTCTCCCTCAAAGCCAAAAGGCTTCATTAAAGCAGATGGAGGATCAATCTGTTTGCAATGCCTAAAAGAGGAAGGATCCTACAAGGATTCTTTTTATCCTCWAGATGTCTGACATGCAAATATTTCTCTTGCCAAAAGCTTTAAAAATAATAATAATTTTAAAATGCAGATTATTTCTTTCACTCCAGAAGATAAATGTTGCTGCTTGGTCCTGTGAGTGAATTGGGGCAAGTAAGAGGATGCTCCTGTACCCAAGCATTTGGACGCTGAGGAGCCACTTCAGCATCACTGRTTGTTTCTCAATTTCCTTTCCAAGTCTGTCATTTGCAGTCAAACTTTTCCTCTAAAGGGTTCCACTATTGGTGTTTCCCACATACACTTTATTGAATTCACAAGATAACTGAAGCAATGAAAGTGTTCAATGTATTTGTTTCCATTTATTTCCCTCTTTATCCTCCTATGTCTCTTTGATTTGGGGCTTTTTTTTTTTTGAGAGGTGTAGGGTTTTTTAATTGAATGATTATTGTTTTGCTTGTTTTTATTCCAAGACAACAGGAATGAAGAGGGTAATRTGAATAACTCTAGGTCAGCCCTGAATCCTTCTATACCTCTGCAAAACCTGGTGGCTGCTCACAACAAAATAAATAGAGGGTTTCTTTCATTTAAAAGCAAGATAAAGGGTAGAAAAGTTCAATTTCCCACAGCACTTGAGGGCAGSTAGGGCAGGAGCAATGGGCTTCACAACACCAAAAGGTAAGAGAATATTTCCTACTGAAGAATATTTCCAACAACTTCCAACAAGTTCTGACAAGACCGGCTGTAAAAGTAGCTTTGGCTTTTCATTCACACAGTAATGTAACCAAATAAAGATTTGGTCAAAATTTTTGAAAGARATTATACTCCTGGATTTTTGGGAATTGCCTGGTAATTGTTCTGTACAGGTGAGAAACAATTTACCTAAATACTGCAGGATTCTAGTGGGAGTGTAATTTTCTTTTAGGATTGCACTGTAATTCTAGCAGTGTGATTTTTGTAGGGCTGTGAGGCCCTTGCTGCTTTCTTACTGCAAGACACTACATAAATTGYAACCATGACAGGCCTGTGATGCTCAGCAAGACTACTCACAGCCCAAGTGTCATTTTGTGACATATGAGACATGGAAATTTATTAATAACTCARCACTCTTAGGGGGAAACAACCATCCATTTTTTTCATTTCCTCTTCCTCAGGGATTACTGCCTTAACCTGGACATGGGARGACAAACATACATTCAAATCATGCTACACAAAGTGAGATCTTTGCTTGGCCTCCTGCATGACACTGCAAAGTCATCTCAGCCCGGRGCTCCATTGCCCTTCCAGAGTCTGTGATCACAGGCTGGATGTCACCAGGCTTGTGGAGACCACGTTTCCCATGATGAGAAATCAGTTCCTACTCTACTTGTCAAGAAATAAAATGCTCAGGRGTGGGAAGGTCAAGGACAATCCATGGAACTGCTCTGTCTGCAGGGGAAGTGTTAGGGCTGAACCTCAAATAGAGTTAGACTTGTAATTTTAAAAACACTTGGGGTAATAGGCTCTCAAACAGTGATATTGGTTCTGAATTTCAGTCAAAAATATCAATCACCTACTCCACAAATCCCTCACCTCCATCCCTTGTAGCCCTTCCAGTCTTGGGCTGCTGAATTTCCCTTACAAGACACCAGTGATTGTTTTCCAAAGTGTCAATGCATATCAAAATAGAATTTATCAAACTTTTCATCGGTGTTCAATTCTAAAAATATTTTTAGATGATGGATACTTCCAAAAGTAGTGGAAGATGGACCTTTACATTAGTTCCAGTTAATTCTTTCATCTGTACATCTTTTAAAGTAAAGCATCTTTTTCTGCACTTAATTGCAGAAACACTTTATGGTGTTATTTTACCAGCAATTACTTTCTTTAAAAAAATAAATTCCAGGTTCTCAAGTTTCTAAGAAAATTGTATTTACTTGAACCATCTTGCATAGAAGTAGCTTACTCGACATGGAAATTAGCTGAATAGGAAATTACTTTATAGAACCTTGTAAAATTCTGTGAACTTAACTYTAATTTAAAATTTGTTTTTCATTTGCTCAGTGTCAAAAAGGCAAGTAGTGCTGCTGTAGCAATTTGAATCTCTGCCTTGGGAAGCAGAATCCAAGTTCTTGGGGCACTGTTTCCTCATTAGCCATTCTCCAAAGAACAAACTGACAATAATGGATTTTGTATTCCCAAGATAATGCTGAGTGTACTTTACTGCTGTGCTGGCCACCTCTTCACCAAAAATCCTGTCATTTATCTGGGGAAGGAAGGCAGTGCATGGTCAACTTGAAGGAGTTTATCACCAGGATGAATTTATTATCAGAATTTGAATTCTAAAAAGCAAGAAGAGGCTAAAATGAATCTACCTGCTATAAAATCCAGAGATGGAAAGCAGATCAGGAATGAAATCAACTTGCAGTTGTRAATGAATCTTTAGGGTAATTCTCAACAAAGTGCATGATCACCTCATTACAGAGTTATTTCCAGGGCCTTCTGTGTTCTCCTTTTAGCAATTCTATCAACTATCAAAACCAAAATTAAGCCACAGCCTACCAGGAAGAATAGTTTTCTTCACAGAACAGAATTCTCAAAGGGAAAGGATCAGGGAGGAGCCACATAAAGGAAAAAMTGATATTCCCCGGCTTTTATCAGTCCTCATGCACACCCTTCCCAGTAGATGTCCCCAAGTTTTAGTTCAGTGCTGAAAAACAAATTAAAACCATTATCTTTGTGGTGTCTTACACTGAAGAGAATCCATCACTCACAGTCCAGAGAGAAGAATCTTCCCAGACAATTTCACCTACAACAGAGTTTTACATGACTCTTCTACTTTGAAACTARAAACAAGAACAAGATGAACATGCAGCAGGTAATTCTAATTTTAAGAGCCTCATTTGACATAATAAGTTATCTTCAACTCTGTAATTTGTGCAAGTGCCACCAGAGAAAGACTAATGCCTTTCAAAACTATTTGGACTCTGCTAGAAAAAGAGAAAGACTAATGCCTTTCAAAACTATTTGGACTCTGCTAGAAAAGGAGAAGATCTGGCAAGTGAACCTTTCCCCTTAAAAAAAAAAAAAAACAACAAATCAGAAANAAACCACTGCAGCAAAACCAAGCAGAAAGCTGAAACTTGGTCTAAGAGGAAGCCAGGACAGAGAGAACCCAGGGAGAGAAGTACCTGATGACAAGGGTGACTTAAAGCAACAGTGATAAAATTGATTGCAGACATTATTCAATCTCCAGACCTATTTCCAGTTTATCTGCCCTTAACTTCTTGGGCAACAGAAGGAAATCTAAATATCTGACATGGTACAGAACAAATGTGGGAAACTTCATCAGAGATATCTACAGATGAAAGAACATCAGGAACTACAGAACAACAAGTACAGATGGGTGTCAATGAGGCTGTTTCTGGAACCACCAGGGTTAAACCAGAGGATGTGAATTCCAAGGATCTGAAATCATCCTGGCCAAGGCCTGACATGTTCACACAGCACAGTACAGGGCACTGTACCAAGGCAAGCAGGTAAGAGTGAGATAGTACAGCATAGGCAAAAATGTAAAGCAGAATGCATGGGTACCTTTGGTGCCATCCCAATAAGACATGCATAACCTATATCCCTAAATTCACATTTATTTTTTACTCYCTGGTCTAAATTACCTCAGTGCCTAGACCTGGTCCAAATCTCTGTTGCAACCTGKTTTTTCCTCCATTTCTCCAAATATCAAAGCAAACAATGCTCYGGTTTCTCTCCAATAGGAAGAAAGATTTGAATATCAGCTGAAGAGTCCTTGGCCCCCCTGGTCACCATCACCACCAGGAGAGATGACAGCAAARCAGAGAAGTTCTTTCCCTGGGAAAAGCAGTTTTGAGATCCTTCAACACTAACAGCCAAGAAGTCACTTTATTCTATATAAATACAGAYTTATCTGCTTTTTGATCTTAAGCACAGCTCCCCTGCTCCCCTGGCCCAAGAGAGTGCAAGGRCAGCAAGTGGGGACAAGAGGACACAAGCCCAGATTCCTTTGGTATAAAGATCAAACTTGCAAGCAAGRGAAATATCACATGAGACATTCCTATCTCCTACAGAGCCCATTTCCATTTCTAAGGGAACAAGAAGGCTGACAGCCTCTACAATTAACCCACAGATGCCAAGAGATGATTCTGCTTCCTGCTCTTTGTACTGCTTCCCAGTAAAAAAAACAAAACAGAGAAAGACCATTTCTTTGCTGCTGTGTGGGTCCTGTTAACACTCTCGGTCTGGAGCTCCTCCTCTGGTCTGTCAGCACACAGGGGGCTGGAAAAGCACAGCAACAGAGGCTCATCCATGTGGGGACAAATGTCAGGAGAGAAGGGACAGCAAGGAGCCAGCGAGCAGGCAGGGAGTGCTGCATGGAATCACGTCCCCAGGAATCTCCATGAGGTGAAATCAGAGCCTGTTATTAATCTATCCAGACACTGAGACCCAGGAGCTGGAGTAAATCCGATTAAATTCCCACTGTACCAGTGGCTAGAAGCCAAGCAGGTCTTTCTTTTCTTTTGAATGGTGACCCAAAGGATATTTGTCTGCCTCACTTCATAAACACACTGCTTTAAAACAAAACAAAATTAAAACAAAACAAAAAATTAGAAGATCAAAAACATCAGGTGAATTCTAATATGGCAGTAAGGTCCTTTGAGATGCAACTCAAAAGGAGAAGAAAAATGTAGTTATTTCCCAGCCTGGAGGGGCTGCAAGAGTGGTGGAGAAATCAGTCCCTCCTCCCTTCAACTTGGAATAGGAAGAGTCCTTGAACAGATTAATGACAGCTAAACAGGGGTTAAAAGCAAATCTTTACCATGGGGAGTTTTGCAAAGCACAGGACAAGTAAACAAAACAGAACTTAAAGAAGAATAATCCCAATACAGCGGGACAATAGAGAAGAAAAAGAAATTAATCCTGGATTATTTAAGAGAGCTAAGTTTCTCAATTCTCAGAAGTTGATGAGAAGCAGCAGAGYGACACTGACAAAGTGACCAAGGAGCCCAATCCTCCCCACCCCGACCAGCAGCTCAGCACCCTGCAAGCACAGCTGAAGCTGTGATCAGAAACTACTGAAAGCTCCTTACCTGCCCTGGCCTTGATGGCTCTGGTGTTTGCCAAAGCTCTTTGAAAAACCAAATGCAAAAGACCAAAAACAACCAATCAAACAAAACAAAGAGAAAAAAAAATACTAAATCAAAGCCAAACAACAAAAGAAGCACAACACAGAGATGTTCCTTAAAAGCCAACAGCAACACCTATCAGCTGCCAGCCAAGCAGATCTTCCACGAGATGGAGATTTAAGGCACGTTTCGCTTGCCCTGTCAAGGGAGACGATTTCAGAGACTTCTTAAAAAGACAGCAATTCGGGTTAAAAAATTGAAATAAACCAAAACGTATCAGCGCTTTAAAGGTTAACGGTCTCTGCTGAACAACATGCGTTTATCCAACCACGTCCTAGAGTAGTTTTTTCAGCCCCGAGACCAATGAGCACAGCTAAGAGGAGGGCCTTGGGATGGTGGAGAGGCTGAGTTACCCCCTCCCCTCTGCCTTCCCTCTCTCCACCTCCCCCTCCTTTTTTTCCCTTCTTTTCTGTCTCTTTTTTTTTTTTTTTTAGTTTAGTAAATTAATGCAGCAAGAAACTCCCAAGATCTGGCGAGTCCTAGCAGGGGAGAGAGGGCAGAGGGGAGATGAGATGCATTAGGAGGACACTGAGCCACTTTCTTTCCGAGCACAATGGAAGTGCTTCCCAAGAAACTTCCCCTTCGCTCCCCTCCGCTCTAGCCCTGAGCGATGGGACACCTTCCCTACAGCAGCAATAACTTATTCGGGAGGAAAACAGCCCAGGAAGCAGGAATCAACAGCAGCCAAACGGCGGGCAGGAAAGCGCCACAAGCGGGACTGCAGCACGGCTCCACACTGACAAATTCCTGTGGATGTAATTAGGAGGACACCCCAGCCAGCAGCGGAGATTAAACCCTGGGTTCTTGAGGGTCGTCGCGTCCCCTCCTCTCCCACCTCACCGCCAGCACCCTGATGGCAAACCTACACCCGCTGCGGCCGCCCCTGTCGCCAGCCTGATGTCCGGAGCGACATCCCGCTGAAGGGAGGGTTCCGTGCGGGCAGCCCCGGCCCCGAGCGGCGCTGCAGCGGCGGTGGCGGGGGCTCCGGCGGAGGAGGGCCGAGCCCAGGCGGGAGCGGCGCCGCTGTCCGCGGTGCTGAGCGGGCGCGCACCGGGCGCTGTCCGCGGTGCTGAGCCCGCCCGCCGCTGTCCGCGGTGCTGAGCGCGGCCGTGCCGGGGCTCTGCCGCTCTCCCCACCGCTTCTCCCCAAGTGCCCGGTTACTTTATTGGCCAACCCCACCGGCCCACCCCTCACGGAGTACAAAAAAAAAAAAAAGACAACAACACAACGGCGAGAGCTGGAAAAATGTGCAACGTCAACGCGCTCGGAGTCTACGTGTGGGAGACGATCGTTTTCTTCAGGTAAGGCTCGGCTTTACGTGAGGAGCGCGGCCGGGCTGAGCGCCGTGCCCAGCCCAGCTCGGGGCACAGCCCCTGGGCACGGCCCCTGCCCCCAGCCGCCCTTTGCCTCCCCTCGGTGCCCCCCGGGCTCGCTGTCGCCCAGCCCCGGGCTCGGGACRTTTGGCGGCTCGGGGAGTTACTCCGTTTAATTAGCACTGCAATCTCGCTAACCGCAGTGCTGAAAACACCGAGCCCCGCTGCTTGCAAAGTGACAGCTAGTGGCGGCTGGCAATGCTGCACTTGAATTTGCCCGGGTAAATATTCCCACCTCGCCCCCTCCCCATGCTCAAATTGCAGGTGAGTTTCGTGGGATGCTTCCACTGCCTGCCTCTGAGGGCTCACCCTCTGTCCTTAGCTGGCTGTGCTTAAAATCGCCAAAAGCAAAGAATAATCTCCTTCCTTCCCAACTTATTTTTTTCWCTTTCATGCTATTTTGAATATTCTTTCTTTGTAGAATCTAAATGAAAAACCAAAGGGGGGGGAGCTTTTTCCGATTATGCCTAATATCCCCCAGCTGTATTTTGACTCTGGTTTAGATGCGTTCACTTTCTCATTAAGGCTAAGATAGAAGGAGCAGCTTTAGTCTTAGAGAATTGCTTCTTGTCCATCTATCCTTGCAGCGCTTTTATTAAATAGAAAAAAAAATTTGGGCGATAGAAGCTTCTATATTTCAATGAAAAATGCAGCCTGCTGTAGCAAGTGAGAGACACCAGATATGGGCAATTGGAGAAAAAACAAACCCTGTTTCATGATCTAAACTTGCTCATCAGTCTCAGCCTTCCATTCAGTTGCATGGCTCTTACTTCTGTGTTTTGCCAAAGTCTCATCTCTTAGTTTAATGTGAAAACACAGGCATTATTTGCTTAAAATCACTTGCATAATACTCATTATTTTATGAATCACAGCAGCAGACCTGCCTGTACTGGTCAGACTTTGAGCTAACATCCTCTTTCCTTTTGAACACAAAAGTCTTTCTAGATACAAAAAAAATGGAACATCCCCACTTGTTCCTGTAATTCCACAGAAATTCAGAGACAGCAAGATTCTCTCATGAACTCAAAGCAGTAATTGTTTATGTTAGGCAAAACAAGAGTTCTAGAAATAACTAAAATCACCAATCTCTGAGAAGCAGTGCCCAATAACCAACACTTAAGAGCAATCCTTTCTCATTTTAGTCACAAGTGTATTGCAGCCCTGCCAGACACAGTGGGATGGGCTGACAGGGAGCAAATGGATGTGTAATAAACTCTTAGTTCAACAGTGGGGAAGCAGTGGGTAAAATAAAACAAAGAAGACTAAACAACACAGACACCAGAAAGCAAAAGGAAAACCACATAACTGGAAAAAAAAAAGAGTATTTCCAGGCTTGCACTTGTTATGTCCCTGGTACTGAAGCCTCTGAAGTGCCAGAACAGTGAAATTCATGCACACTCGTCCTGCAGATCCTGCTCACACTCGTGCTCCATCACACCACRCATGTGAGCACTGACAGGTTCCCAGCACATCCATCACAGTCACGGGCAATTCAAACCCCTGGTAAACCAGTCACTTCAGATTCTAATGCAAAGGTCCATAATGTTATAGATTATATACAGACATTTGTGGTATTACATCATATTGCATCCAAAAGGTATTTCTCAAACTTTAATTTCCCAAAAATCAACACTTAAGAATGTTTGAAAATGCTTTAACACAATTACAGGGAAAGGATTAAATCAAATTTGTTTATATACTGCAATAATGTTTTAAATATATTTTTAAAAACCCAAACAAAAAACGAATCAGTAATTCCTGCTCAGAACTGACTCTACACAATGTTTTTCTTTTTTTCTCTCCTGCTCTGTGTTATGGGTTCAATTTATTACAGGCCAAAAATCTACCAGCCTTTCCAGTCCAGGAATAGCTTTGCTATTTCAGTTTCAGTAAGAGAAGTTTATTAATTAACAGTCATTCATAAATTATGTGTGCCAATTACTCCTGCACTCAGTCATACATGATGTTTAACAAACCCAAAGCTGATAATCCAATAATCCATAAGAGAGGTATGCACTAATTTAAATTACAGAGTGCACCAYGCTTTATTGTCAGCCTGTCAAAGAGAATCCATTCTATGTTAGCAGATATGCCACACAAATGTATAGATCAAAAAAATAAGAAAAGAAAAAGAAAATCTTACATTCCAAGGAAAATTATATACAGCCAATATAGGAAAATAAGCCAATATAGAAAATAAGGCTAGATTTGTTGCTTAACAGAAATATCTTCCACCAGCCATTTAAAAAACAAGACCCCATGGGAAAGAGTAACAGCTGGTGTGTGAATGCAAACATTATGGTACTGCCAATATAATATTTGTTTCTGTTCCAGTTGGGGTGTTTTAGAAGGAATTTGTGATATGTGGCTTATTCTGACATGCCTTTCTTTATGGAAGATCACTTCCCATCCTGCTACCTGCCTCCTCAGACTGCAGTCACTTCGCTGTGACTCAGGCTTTTACTGGGAACCTGGGCAGGGATGGGAACTGGGCTRGGATGGGAGATGAAAACAGCTTGTTTGGCCAAGCTTTCCTTACAGGTATCTAGATAAAGCAAAGTGCTAGTTCTTTAAAATAGATTGGACAGTTTGGGGCAAAATTGGACACGGGGATTTCCAGATGTCCTGCTTATATCTGTGGAGACATTTACAATCAATCATTCTCCAAAGTCTAACTACATACCCTGAGTGTTCAGCTGTGAATTCCTTCATGCAGAACAAAATGCTCCCTTATCCTGTGATGATCTTGCCTGGATATTCTATGGTACCATTGAATTTTCATAGCTGCAATGGTCCAGAAACACCACTGCATAAGCTGGAGGTAAAAATGCACCTTCTCAAATTAGGAGAAAAAAGATGCCCTAATACTGACCCCTTACCCAAATGGATACTGTCCTGTGAGGCTTTAAAAACCTCTGGGCCTGATTTTGGTCCCAATATCAGGAATCAGCAGCACGACCTTCCTGACTGAAGATCAGGGATGGCCCCTTCTGAACAACAATCTGTCAGCTTGCAGCAGTGATTCCAGGCAACTGCTCCAAGTGACTCACAGGCTAAAAGTTGCTGCCAGCCTCAGTCCCTACTGGATTGCTCAAACTGGCATATTCATATTCCCTCCTGTCAGTAACAGAGCTCTTCATTGCCAGTTCATAAACAATAAGAAGGTGCCACTGGGAACATGAAGCCTCAGCTTTTGTGGGGAGGGGAAAAAACCATGAACAAACCATCTCCTAAAACAGTCTTGGCAAGTAAAGGGGATGATTAGAGAGCTGCTGGTTTCATCTCCTTGAAAATACCAAGAATGAGAAGAATAACCTGCACTATCTCTGAGGCTCCTGCCAYAGCTCTGCAGGGAGAGGTAACATTACAGAGTGAAGCTCCTGCCTGAGACTTCCAGAGCCACAAGATAAATGATGTAGCAGATGTTGTCAATAGTCACAGAATATTTTCCATGCTAGCTAAAATCCACTAGAAGTTGTGCCTTATGACCTGTTGTGCCTCTGCAGAGTCCCTCATCTCCATGAAATAAAAGTGATTTAGCAAGTCTTGGACCAGATGGTTCTAAGGATCCTCTTTAGCTGCTTTGGTCTGCAACCTTTAATAGCCCCATTAGAGACCCTGCTAAAAAGGTTACAGAGCCAAGGTYTGAAAATGTGACCATGTAGACAACTCTAGAAATCTTTATAAATCATTCTGTAAAGAAAGATTAATTTGGTGTCATTGCAGTAAAAGTACAAAATGTCTGGGACCCTGCCTTCTGCAGGGACTTGGATCCATCCATCCTGACTCTTGCATTTAAGACAAATCAACGTAAACTACATAAAACATTTTCTGACAGCCTAATCTCAACCTTCTAAGCCAAACAGCTGCCTTAAACAACTCCAGACCTGCTCTGGGGATGGTCCAAAGCAGAAGACAGGCTCCACAAATGCCTGTGAAAAAATCCCATTCTTTTCCCCCCGGCAACTTAGGTTGGGTACAAAGAGSAGGAAAACCCTAAATAACCAACTTGCTTATCAAAACCCTTACAAGGAATGTTGCAGTTTCTCACATGGGCTGATAAAATACCCTTGGTGTCTGAGGCAGTGGTGCTGTGCAGATTTTAGGTAATGCAGCCTGGCTGTCCACCTTGGCTGGCTCAATATTTCCCCACACTGCAGCAAGTCCCACTGGCAGAACACAGATTTACTGTTCAAATACCTGAGAGCTGCTGCTTCTGAAGACATGGAGATTGGARGGAATGGTCAGACCCTGCCCTTACRTGCAWCGGCACTAGAGAGAYCTCCTTCAAAAACAACAATGAAGGCATCGAAACTCTTATCTCCTTCTCCCAAAAGAGGTGTTGGAGACCCTTAGGTATTAAGCAGGTCAGCAGCCCTCTGACTCTGAGTGTCCCAGATTTAACAGCACAGGAGAAGGCTCAGGAAGTTCACTCTTGCTGCTGACCAAGTGATTCCAGCCAGAAAGGAAAGCTCTCATAAACAACAGCACAGGGCAGCTCCCCTGGTCCTGGGCAAACACATCCCTTGTGAGCTGAAGAAATTCATCTCACCAAACCCTCATGAGCTGACCTGGATAGAAAAGGATCTCAACATCTGAATTAAGAAGTTAATCAATGTCCAAAATTAAATTACTTTATTATCCCAGCACTGAGCAGCAATCATTCATCTGCCATAGGAAAGCAGCAGATAGGCCTGTTCTCATTTCATCCCAGCATGCAGCTTAAAAGGACTCTCCAAATTCCAGTGTCAAAACAAGGTGTCAGACCACCTATTGAATAGAATTTCTATTTAGGTACTCATGAAATACAAGGGTCTTATAAAAATAAATCAAGCTTTAAAAATCACACTAACTCACAACATTTAATTACGTCAAATTGCATCACCTATTCTCACTTGCTTATTTTCTATAACCTGGAGCTTTTCTGAGATCCCAAAGTGATCAATGTTAAGACAACAGATAGGCTGTTTACAAATTATGACTTCCATCTGGTTTATTTGCCTGTATCAGCTCTCACTGTTGTGGCACATTAAATTAGGGTTTCACTATTTCTAGTAAATTACCCTTTTGCTCTCATTACCTGGCATGTTTCTACTGACCTTCATCTATCAGCAAGAGCACAAATTATTGTTTTTCTCATGAACTATGGTTACACCTGTGCATCTCACACATTCCAGGAGAAAGGATTCATCACAAGCTTTCAAAAGCTAAAAACATCATTCCAGCACACCCTTCCCACCACAGTTTGATTCAATTTTTTGAGGGACAAAAAAAGTAATTCCAAGAACTTTTGATAACTTTAATTTGGGAAAAAAAAAATCCAACAAAATGACAAAAACCCAAACCAAACCAACAAGACACCAAAACCCAACATCAGCTTGGGATACATGAAGTAAAWAGGAAGGAGGGAAAGAAGCAGGAATTCCTGCTGCAAGGCGCTGGAATGATCAGCAGCAGCCATGCCCAGAAAACTCAACACCAGTCTGACTGCTGCCTTCCAGACCTACTTGCACAGCCCAGAAAAGAGCATTTTTGCATTGTACCAGCATAATAAACTAGTGCTGATTCAACAGGTCAGTAYCCTTTAGAGAGACAAAAAATTCAGYGATTTCTTTTCTCTCACTCTTTCCCCAAAGTATCCAAACAATTTACATTTGTGTTTRCAAAGGCAGACAGAACRGAAACCATTTCCCTCCAAAGGGAGTGGTTTGCATTGGGATTTCTTAGACAAGATTGGTGCAAAATGTTACAGTTCCCTTCCCCTCTGGGGAAAGTGCTGATACAGTCCAGCTGATCTGGTGCAATCGATCCCATACACACMTCCAAGCTGCTCTTAAATCTCTCTGATGCTTCAAGAGACTAATGCACAAAAACTGAAAAAATCCAGAAATACAATATTTTTCCTCCCCTCAGCAAGGCCAAAGCCCAGAGGGGGCCTGCAGAGAACAGAAATAGATGGAGGCAGATGCACCCATTGTTGACAGGAGCTGAGCTTTGCCCACTGTGCAGACAGTAAGTTCATCCATACAGTGCGCCACAGTGAGCTGCTGATTTGGGGACTGCACCACATCTGCCTGGTGCATGGGCACCACTGGCATCCTGTAAATACATCTCTGCTGGGTATAAGYGCCAGCAAAAAGAGCAGGAGAAATCTTAATTCACCAAGCCTCACAAAATTTAGAGAGCAAGGGCAAAACAGAAAATACTTTAGCACCTCTGCTTTCCTTTTGATTTCTCCATCTTCACTCTTCCATTGAGGCTCACAGATGGCTAGAAAGAAAAAATAAAAAGGGGGGGGGGAAAAAAAGACAAAACACCCGAGTGCCTCAGCAGCCAGCCAAGGAAGCCTCTTGTGTTTATCAGTGCCTCGCTGTGGGTGGGTGAAGAGGAACAGAGCACCGGGGGGCTGCCAGCCCGCGAGTGTCGCATGGCTGGAACAGCAGGGCTTGCAGTGCCATCAATCATCCCGGGCTGCCTTCAGAGCAGAGCTGCCGCCAGCGGCTCCCCAGCCCTGCCTGCGACCACTCGCCCAGAATGCAAATCCCGAGCCCAGCCCCGGCAGGGCCGGAGCAAACACAAATCAATTAAACGGTAGTGCAAGGGGGATCAGGGCTGGATCAGTCGGGCTCAGCAGCAAAATGCAGCTGAGCCACGAATCCTGCAGGAAATCCAAACAAAATCATGGTTTTCTCGCCTTTACTTGATTTCTTCCAATTTTGTTGGTTTTATTCTTTTGTTTCGGCTGATGCCCATAAAAAGCTGCATTGTATAAAGCCTCGAGCAGAGACCCCTCCTCCTCTCTTTTACGGGGGAGTTACAAAACCCGAAAGCTTGCAAGGGCCAGCTGTTATCAGCACCCTTTAAAAAACCCTTAGCTCCAAATGTCCCTGCTGGTGGCTGTGCAATGTTGGTTCATGTCCCCCATTACAGCAGGACAYGTTCACCACAGGTATTACCTCAGTGAGGAGTGGAGAACCTCTGGCTTGCTGGGTGAGGGAACCTTTCCTTACAAGAATTTTGTCCCCAGCCTGTCTTCACAAAGTGACTTTCYGAGGGGTATGTTTACAATCCTGTCTCTGTTTGCTCCCAGTGCTTTCAGCCTCTGGAAGCACTGCTGACCAGGGCAACAGCTGCTGGGACACCCACACAACACCACAGAATTCTTTCCTGCACCAGCTCTCCCAAGATCTCATTTACARCCCAAAATGTGTGTATCCCACCTCYCCTGCCACCCCATGGGCCTGGGAATTGTAAGCACTGTCCAGCTTCCAGCCCCATCCATCACACCCTGACACAGAGCTGTGGACTTTGAAATCATCTCCCAGCAGTGTGGCTGACAAAGCAGCAGCCTCATCAAACAAAACTTGCTGTCCTGCACCAGGGCTGAAAAAAAATTGAATTTGGTTTCTTCAGTTCCCTGACAAAACAAAGTCAGAGTGAGGAGGAGAAAATCCCTCCTGGGCAGGGGACCCAGGGCTTAGCCACTCCTTCCAGAAGTTACACTTCATGATTACTCATGAATAAACTGATGAATTACACCAGGAATCACAGATGGCACAGAGGGARCACTCAAGTCCAGCAGGGTATTTGCATTGCAATTACAATGATCAATTCAATCAGAAAATATCAACATGAGTGCTCTCATCACGCAACTCATTTTACAGAGCACAAATTTCACCAGAGAGCCCCAGTTTTACCACCTCCAGTTTTGTAGGTAGGTTACACAGGTTAGCTCAGGAGACCTCTTCAAAGGATCTGCAGCAAAAAGTTCCGATTCAGAAGATAAAATCCACCACCACTCTGTACTACACGTCATATCCCTTAARAGAATTCTATTCATACCACTCCTGATTTAGCAAAAAAAAGTTCCAATATCCTTACCCCACCTTAACAAGCAGCATAAATCCTTAAAGCAAAACTAATTTTTAAAAAGCTGCTGTAGGGAGCTATTTSAACTGATGGGAGTGACTGCAGAGCTATAGATAGAAGAGCACCCACGACTTCTCGGAATTCTCTGACACTTGTCTGGTCTGTGATCTAAAACCCTCTGACGTCAATTGAGGTTCCCATTGCAGCTCTCCATCCAAACACCAAATCAGGAGCACATCAGCAAAGAGAATATTCTTACCTAGATGATAAAGTTTCATCTTGTTAAGACATTTTCCCCCTTTATTTACTGCCTTCAGGAGGGCTGTTTATGCATGACTKTGAATATCTGACTTAGCCCCCCTGACTTTAAAAGGAATATTGCAGTGTGTGTGTGTGAAGCTGCAGACACATGCTTTTGTCTTTGCAAAGATGTTTTCCCCCTTTGTTTTTCAASAAAAAACAAAAAGCAATTATAACTTTGGTTTTTTTGTAAGCCTCTCAGTATAGGCACAGGTGAGAGTCAATGCTGGTGTTTGCTGGATTTTTCTCACAAGTGCTTGAAACCTGAGCTTTGACTTGTGCTTCTCTGTTGTTTGAACTGTTCTCAGACCTGCCTCAGAGGCTTAGGATCATACATCCCCAGAAAGTCACTGCATGGGCTCCAAGAGCTRCAGATGCTTCTGGAAGAGGGAACAGTTGAGAAAGTCCCTAGAGATAATGCCTGTGGCTCAAAAATTAATTTAACAAACAGTTTTTAGTATGTGATAAGCAAGAGYAACCACACAACAGCAATCCTCGTGAGGAGCAGACCCGGCACAAAACTCAGCATTATTCCCATACAATTTATTGGTGTCCCTGTGCTATTCCCAACCATACACAACATGCAGATTTCTCCTCCCCTCAGCCAATTGTCTAGTCATTTATTATTTTCTTACTGCTTTGTCCAGGCAGCGTCAGCAAATGTTCCAAGTGCTGGTGTCTTTCCATAGAGTTAATCAGTGTAATTGGGATGGTTTATAGTTCTGGACAGAGTGTTTTGCCATATGGCATAGGAGCCATGGGCTGCAGGAACGTGGMAGTGGAGCACAGACACCAGAATGCTGCAGTCTGAAGAGATTTTTCTCACCCCAGTGAAGTTGTTGCAGCTTTCCCTGGATGGGAATGACCACAGAGGGTTAATTCCCTGAGGTTCATGAAAAAGTGCCTCCCAGCTSCTCTCCTCAGGTACAGCCATAGGGACCAGTGACTACAGGGGTGGTGAAGGACCTTTGAGAGTGTTTGGGGATCCTTTGGGTTAAAACTTTAACTGATTACATCCTGTGACTACTGCAATGCAGCTACTTCWGGTGCAAGAGCTAGAACTGGTTTAAAGAGCTCTCAGCAGCAGAGCACAGCCGTCCAAGACAGAAACATTTAACAAGCCTACTCTGCCTTTCCTGTCCCCATCCTCCTGCCACTAATGGAGACAAATAATAGCTCATTGCCCATTTCTTTCTCAGAGTGAAATCCSTCTCCAGGTTCTCAATTTCCATATTTCTCCAGTCTCACAGTACACATCCACTCTCCCATCCTGTTCCTGAATTCAGGCCTGCTCCCTGCCTCTCCTGCATGAACACTCAACTGAATTAAGAAAACAACCATGTCCAAATTCCCTTCCCACCTGTGAGAATTCACGTTACAATTCCCCCCTGAGTACACCCCAYACCAGGGGCTGTAACACACCAGCAGCTGGGCACGACCAAGGGATTGAGATCCCTACTTTGTAGCCAGCACATCTGTAACACTCTCAGCTCCTTCTACTCAGCACCAGGATAGGCCAAAAATTCMGTATTGGGGCTCTCTTCTCCCGCACCCCTCCACTATTCCATCTCCTTTCCATCTCTAATGCTGCAGGCCAGAAATTCAGACAAGGTGATGGAGAAAAAGAGGCAGGCAATGAGTTTCATCCTATTTAATTGAATTGCATATCAATATTGATTGTGCTATTAATTTTGATAGTAAATCTAATCATTAAAATAAAAAGTCTGCTTGCAGTCTCTGCCAAGCCTTCCCAGCAAGGGTCTGGCAGCATTCCCCTCCAGATAACATGCTGGTGTGCAGTCAGAAATAAATGTCTGGGTGCAGAGTTYAGGGCTGCCCCTGTTTCTTTTCAACCTGTCTTTCCTTCTGCAGAGGAGAAGAGAGAGACAGGCAGCCCCAGCATCCTCTGAATCCAGGCTGGGCTCTGCTGAGCTCCAGGCTCTGCYCTGTGCCCAGGGAGAGGGTTCAGGAGGAGAAGAAGAGGTTTACCCTGGGCTGCACTGTTAATCATGGACAGCACAGTGCCTTTCTGTGCCCAGCTCTCTGATGTGCAGCTGCCCCTCTCAGAGCCCACTGGAGTCAAAAAAACCAAAGCTGGTGAATTCTCCCACATCCCCCTGCCCCAGCCTGGCTTTGGAGGCAATGGGGGAAGCAGTTATTCTGCACACCTCAGCCTGCCTCAAACCTGATGGATATTTTCCYTCCCCTGGGATATTTCTTAAAGAACACATCACATCTGAAGGACAAACATGTGAGGCAGCTCACCTGAACACTATTCCCAACACATCCCTGCCAAGGTTTCTGGCTTGCTGTGTTTCAGAAATAATAAATACCCCAAACCAACCACTTCAGAAACCTTTGCTGAGCAGCACAGAACCAGGGTAGGGGTGGGTGAAGCATCTTCTGTGTCTCCCCAGCCTGCAGAGATCCCACTTGTCTGGAGCCACTGATGTGGCAGCACTTTACCTTCACAGGGACCTGAGCCTTCCACACTTTGCAGAGAGATATTTCCTTTGCAAACACTTGTTTGGCAACAGTTTGCTTCTGCTGCCAGACAYGATTTTTTTACACTCAGAATTAATGATTAACAATTAAATTATTTGACAAGGGAATAGAGGCCCTGTGCTAATTAAATTCCTTCATCATTCCTCTTTGAAAAGAAAAAAAAAAGAAAATGTATTGCTCAGTATCAGCATTCAGCCAGAACAGGGCATTTTGTGATGTTGGACTTAATTAGATGGACAACCATGGCCACAGCCAAAAAAAAAAGGACAAAAATATTGCTCAAGGATCACACAGATGGGAGGAGGAAGAGAAGGAAACAGCCAACTGGAGAGCCAGGAATCAAGTGAACAGACACATCCAGACTGCAGAAGAGCCACTTTCTAAACCAAATAATTGTTTATAAGAATATATCATCTGTGTAGCTGAAACAAAAGGATGCAGACAGAGTAAACAGTGCCTGTATAGGCTGCGAAAAACCAGCAATAGGTGTCCTGCAAAGCTCTGTTTTAAGGGATGCAACCCTGAGCTGCTGGGCTGCTCATCTCCACCGCTCTCACATCCTGCTCGTGGCTGGACCTCCCGGGGGCTCGCTGGTGTCTGCTTACACACCAGCATTAATATCACACAAGATTATGCTCGTTCATCGACCCTTTGAAGAGATCCTTCCCATTGTAGCTGCTGTGATGATTGCCTGATGGCACTTTCTCAGCCAGATCCACTAGGGATTACAGCAGCATAAATAAGATAAGCCTCTGTCTGACTGCTATTAAAATGCTCGGCTCAGACAACTCTTACACCACTGCAAACTCCATCCTCGGTGGGTTTGTTACAGCCTTTGCCTCCCTTTGTTTATTCACAGAATAAATCTTCTCTCTGAGCAACACAACMACCCCCACTGAATTTCCAATTCTCTTCCAGTGCCAATAATTTTGGAATCACTCTGCAATTCCCCTCTCCTCATCTCTGTGAGCCAGGAGACAAACAGTCCTGTGGGMCTTTCCAGGGTGTTCTGGAAGGACTGAGGGATGGAGAAAACCCCAGAAAGCTCCCAAGACAAGATAGCACATAAAGCACTAGCCTAGACAGACCTGGAAGACAGACAGAGGAAGATGGCAGAATTTTTRGGTGCTGTCTGAGCTAGGCTGCCATTGCAAAGCTCAGCTGTCACAACCAGAGTGAAGATTTTGGGGCTCTGTTAGACAGAATCCATCCACCTGGGATGGATCAGCCTCTCTGTAGCTCCCAGTGGTGTTTTCTGCCATTATTTCTAAGATAGAAAGTAGATTTAGCTACCTGCTTTTAGAAAGGCTGCTCCCTATGCACTCTTTTCTTGCCAAATCCAGGGGGAGTCTAGTTTTAGGAAAGCATCTAGTAACCAAACAAACTGGAGGGAACTCAGAACTCACCATTCCCAGGTAAAGCTACACAGCAGACAGACAGATTTTAAACCATGCATCAAGCCACTGAAGCCTTGTGTGAGAGTTTCAGCACATGCCCAGAGGTGCTGCCAGGGACTGGTGACAGGGATGGGCAGGAAGCTGCAGAAGGCAGTGGGGCTGTGGGAGGGTGGTCCTCTCCCAGAGCTTTCTGAGCTTCAGTTATCCAAATATTTACGTGGGAAGTGAGCCCATGAAAATAATTTATTTGCAGCTTTGATGCAGAAARGATCAGAAAATGGCACCCAAGAAATACAGATTCACTCATTGGAAATGGGCTAAATATATTGAGCAGAGGCTTTCACACTGAATTTAGGGGAAAGATGAGAACTGATTTCTTTTCTTTTTTCCACCTCATTTTTTAAAACAAATGCCAGGGGAATTGCAGTTTCTAATTATCTTTTTCCACTTAAAGATTATTAGATGCTTATTAGGTTTGTATTGCCTCTCCCCTCCCACACACATTTTCCATTTCCATATACTTCATCCAGTCTACAGTTAATGAGAAGAAATCAGTGTATTGCTGTCTGGCATCTTGCTGAAGTGGCAGAAGTCTTTGGTTACCAAGTCATTTGCTGCTTAATTGAAATCTTTTCTCTGGACTCATTGCCATGCAGACACTCCGTTGGAATGCAGCAGTCAAGCCCAATATTGATTGTCCTCCCACTCCCAGCTTTCTTCTGCGTTTGCAAATCAATTGCACCCTGTTGCTTTCCTTCTAAAAACAAATTAAATTAAAAACCATCACCCATTCCACATCCCCATTTACCCCTGAAACACATTGGTTCTGCTTTGCAGTATTTCCTTGGGGCAGAGATGGGGACAAGACAAGAAAGGGGACATGGTTGTAGCAAGAGCAAGATGCACACCTTGTCAGAGAGAAAGAAGTGCAGCAGCCTGTTCAGAAATGGTCCAGTGGGGGACTGGGTTTGGTGTACAGAGAGGAGAGAATAAAATCCGAATTTTAGGCTCTCACTGGAATTAATCTCCCATCTTCACTGCAAATTAAACTWTTTTTAACAGTTAAAAATCCAGCAATCAGAGAACTCTGTGACAACTTGCAAAAGGAGCCAGGCTGCAGTTGTGAGTTTGCAGGACTGAAAACCAAGGCTTGGCAAACCATTGCTGCTGACACCAGAAAAGAAAGTCAATGCAATGCAGTTACCAGGTTCCTGATTTTGAAATTAAGCAGCCAAGCACTGTTGAATCCCATCTGATTATTTTAAAGTTCTGAGGAATCTRATGGTACAAAATGCTCTTATCAAGGCTTTGTCAAGATAATATGTCTCTTTTTGGGGTTTCAGCTCAAACTTGCATTGGAAGAGCCCATCTTTGGGAGCAGCATCACATTAATACCATGCATAGTTACAGTCCCAAATCCTTCCCAAAAGATCTTGTGTCAGTACTTAGCACTACTCCTGCAGGTCTGACTGCWGCAAAACTTCCCAAGGTGAGGACCCTGGTGCCACTTGCGAGGACATGTGGAGCCAAATAATTGTGCCTGTTGTAAACTCCCTTAGACCTCCCAGCTGCTCTGTCAGGAGCTCCTCACCGTTCCCACAGCCTTTGTACTTAAAAAAATTCAGTTTTGCCGAGCGTAAAGCATTCACTTCCTCCTGAGCAGCTTCCTTGGCTCATTGTACATTTGCATTGCAACGCTGCCTGCAGGCTTTACTCAGCACCAGGCACTTGAACCCACAGGCTCATCCTAACCACATTGCATAGGTGATTTGTGGGAATTTTTTGCATCATCTAGGCAGTTTTACTCAACACTTGCAGCCTGGGAAGAGACTGCTGTTCAAATAGAAACCATAAAACCAGAGGGAGGGTACTGAATGGTGTCTGGTCCTGTCTAGGAAGTCAAACCTTCCTGCAAAGCTGAGATGAGCACCTAATACCAAGGGTTACTTGCTCCTCTGTAGATGGCAACAACAGATTTCCTAAGCCCAGATCATCACCCTGCAGATCTTGCAGGCTCCCATGGGGTCAGAAGGCACATTGCCAGCCATAGGTTTTTGTCTTTTACAGAGAAATTCGTGATTTCACTCTTTCTGCCCCAGAGTCCACACATGTCCCAGAAAAATTTCATTTCCTTTCATCTTCAACCCAACATGAGTAAAATTTCAGAATCACAATCCAGACACTCTGGTTCTGTGTTGAACTCAGAGCCTGCATTGCAGGTACCAGTGGCAAAGGCTGGGCTGATCAGCAGAACCACCCCTCTCCTCTCCAGCCCCACAGGCTCTGCATGAGCTATGCCATCATGTGATGCTCATTTAAACCTCAAACTCCACATTTCTCTGATCCTACTTGCCTTTTGGAAAACCATACTGTCAGAGCWCTGCATATGCTCCTTGCTATTTGCCCTGTAATTAAGCAGTAATTGCTGCCCAAGGCTAATCTCAGAGTGTATTTTACCTGTGGAGCTCAGCGCCAGAGTTCACATTTGTAATTTAGTGGCACACCAAGGAGCTATACCTAAACTCACAAAAGGATTTTCACTGCTCATCATCTCTCTTCTACTTTGGTGGCAGCTGGGATTCTGTATTTGGAGATGTTTGGGCTGGGCAAACAAATTAGCTGAGACCAGCCTCATTAGGAATTCACATGGGTACCCATCCTGCCTCAGCAGGAATAAGATGCTGACTGCTCTGTTTCTGGACCCCAAGCCCTCCCCAGCATGGGATACACACTGAAACCTCCTCTTTATTTCTACTTGCACAGCCTGGCAGCCTCCAAGGAAGCTGAAGCAGCAGCTCGATCTGCCCCCAAACCCATGTCTCCTTCTGACTTCTTGGACAAGCTGATGGGGAGAACTTCAGGATATGATGCCAGGATCAGACCAAATTTTAAAGGTATGCAAAAAAAGAAAAGCTTTTTCTCATTTTGGGACTGAAAACTGCATYCAATCCTCATTAATATCTTCCTAATGCTGTATGAAATATAAATACTTATGTTCTTACCAAGTATGTATTATAAGGCTATTTGGTACATGGATCCCTGTAGATTTCTGGAAAGACATCAACAAATGTCTGCTCAGAGTGGAAATAACCTTGTAAGAACTTCACATACTGTAAACATAGGGCCCCCAATCCCTGCTTGGATCAGGGAATCTCAATGCATCAATCTCAATATAGGGATCAAGGATCCTATCAAACCAAGCAGTGACTGGCAGGGAGCTGAACTTCTTTAGAGGCAAAGAGAAAATGCCCAACTTTGCCTTCCCCTGGAGTCAGTGCCCACAGCACCCACCAATGGCAGGCAATGCTCCCCCCTTGGAGCCACTGCAGCCTCTCCCATCAGCTCCAGAGAAACCCCACAGGATGCCAGGGCAGCCCAAACCCATCCCTGTCCCCACAGCAAAGGGGCTCTTCAGCCCAGCACTGCTCTGTGCTTCCCACCCAGRTTTCCAGTCTGCCCCATATTCCATGGCAGAATCAAGCCCTGGCAGAGGCAACAAAACCTCTTTTCTCCTCAAAACACATCTTCTAGCAAGTGTGGTGTTTCTGGATGGCTTTTTCAACCTGGTCTAATGTAAGATGTCCCTGCACACGGCAGAGAGGATGGAACTGGAGGGTCTTTAAAGGCTCTTCCAATTCAAACCATTCTATGATTTTTTTGTTTTCCTTTCTTTTTAACTGAACTCACTTTCCCAGGGTCTCTTTGGCCCCAGATCACAACCAGAGATAAAGCAGGACCTGCTCCTCTCAGCCACTGCCCAGCCATCTCCAAAGCTCATTTTAGTCACTTCTTTTGTTTCCTGCAACCAGTTCCCTCTCCCCTGGAGCCACTGGCAGGGCTGACAGGATTCCCAGGACCCATTAATCACTGGTGACAGCACCTGGCACCCAGCTTGGAACAATAAACTCTGTGCTGGGCTTTTAAACCCAAAGAAAGGTGGGAACCCTGTGTCCCAGTAACCARCCAGGCAACAGAGGACACTGCTGCTCTTATCCAAATGACACGGAGCAAAAATACCACCCTGTAAACCTGCCTACCTCTAAATTATGCACRCACACAAATTAAACTTTAATATTTAATGAAATGTATACATTCACTTCCTGCTGAATGCAGCTGTATTGCATTTTTATTCGAGATAATTTAATTTCAGTTTTATTTCAATGAACTACACCTTCCCCTCAGGGCAGTTTTGCTGGCTTAGCCTCCCACACATAAATCAGGCTCCAATTTATATGGGAGGCATAGGAGGTGTTTTACAGAGCTTGGGGTTGTAGCTCTCAAAGCACATCATTTAAATTAACTGCAGTAACTCRTAAGGACATTTTAATTGCTTAGATCTAAATGAAAATAATGCTGAGGATCCATATCAGATTGATTTTTGGGGAGGGGAAGATTAACAAAAAGAAGATTGCAGCTTTTCTGTAAATGCTGTAAAGTCTGGCCTTAGCTGTGGATTCCCATTCTGAGAGCAAATACATGGTATTTGGGTTTTCAGCTGGAGATGAAGTCAGGAGCTCCAGCAGGGACAGAGAGGAGCCTGGCAGGGGACCTCTCACCCAGGCTGTGCCCTCATCCCTGCTGCTGGAAAACTCCATTCCTCCACAGCTGCATCCCAGCAGAGAGGAGGAATATTTCAGTGGCAGGCAGGGAACTTTCTAGAGTCTCTCACAAGCTAAAAAATACCAAAAATCACCAAATCCTGCAGGGAGCTCAGGGCTCACCTTGGACACCCTGAGAAGAGCTCAGTGCCTCAACAAGAGCTGGGCTGCCCCAAGGAGCCTTGACATGCACCCACCCCACCCTCAGCTTCATGTCAGCACTGGATCAGGAACAGGGGGAACAAAATATCCCACAGCTGTCAGAGTCTGGAGCATGTGCAGTCATCCAGGGGACCAGCTCAGTGCTTTCCTTGTACTGTGCCCTTTGGGAGGGGAATCACCCRCTCAAGGACCTTTTATGTGGTTTGTGAATGGATCCAGAACAGAAAAACATTGCCCCTGAGCTCAACAGAAGGGATGAAACAAGTACTAAAGCCTGATAATTGTGTGCTTTCAGCTTATGGATAAACTTCTGGATAAGAGGGGTTGGTGAAGGTGGGGGGGAAAAAAAMCATTTAATTTTTGTGTCTGATTGCTCAAGCCATGCCAGTGTTTAATAGCCTGGAGAAAGCTGCACAGACTGAGCAGTGTGAGATGCTGCTGAGCTGGCAGTGCTTGTCTGGGGGCTGGTTGGACACAGCCTGCCCACATTGCCTGGGATTCACACCAAGAAAACCCCAGCAGAGAGCATCACTGCAGGGGACAGGCACAAACTTTCAGAGGAGGCCAAAGCAGGAGAGGAGGAAAGAAATGAAGAKGAGAAAACCAAGCTCCAAATGTTCCTCAGCAATCAGGAAAATCCATTAATTTCCACACAGGAGGAAGTTTGCACTGATTAGAGGCACCAGGCTCTCGTTAAAGCCATTCCTCCCCCCAGAATTTCATGCTGCAGCAACTGCCAGACTGCAGATGTGACCTTAACAGGAACATCACTCCCCCAGCAGGCTGAGCCACCAGGCAGTGTTTGAAATGCAGACACCATCCCTGATTCCACAAAAAATGGGGGAATAATCTGAAAATCCACACTCTCTGCTGCCACGGATCTTATCTTCCCAGAAGCATCTGTCACAGGGATGATATGGGATTAACTCCGGTGTAAAAGGGGACCTTGGTCCCTGGGGCTGTGCCTCTGCTCTGCCTTTCCCCACCACGTCCTGGGCACTGCCCACAGCAGCCTTTGGCAGCCCCCAGAGCAGAGCCCCCTTTTGCTTCAACCTTCTACAAAAAAATCATCTCATAATGTGTGAGCAAGCCACAGGCTTGCCAGGCACCAGGTATGCCCTGGCTCCAAAATATTCCCCAGCACTTTGATTTGTGTTGAACTGCAGCTCTTGGCATCTCCCTCTGTGTAAATGCAACATTTCCACCTCAGATTTTCCAGGCAATGTTATGAAACACTTCCAGTCACACCTTTGGGCATCAGTACCACACAAACAGACTGAGCTACATGCCCTCAAACCACAATCTTGCCATCCCTTAACCCTCACCCCTTTCCTTTGGTGACCCCTTAACTTCTCCAGTATGAGCAGGGTAAGCACAGCTTTGGTCTGAAAGCAAATCCAGCCCAGGAGAGGCATGGCCCAGAGACCAGGATTACCTCCTGCCCAAACAGGACAGCCAGAGAACTCCTGCTGGCAGAGCCCTCAGTTCTCCTACCCAGCTGTGAGCCCTGGATCAGGACCACCACCTGGGGTTTGGGGTTTACAGGCAGTTCTGCTTGGAAACACCAAGRGCAACACCAAAACCAGGTACTGGAACAGCTGAAAAGGAGATCTCAGGACGCTGGAAGGGTCTTTGGGGTGTGTAACCTGGGATTCACCCTGCTGAGCAGCCRRTCCCTCCCTGCTGTTTGAGGGTGCAGAGGGTCAAGCAGGCAGTGTCAGCCCAACACCACTATCATCATTTGGGGTATTTGCTGCTTTGCCAGCCTGATCCCTGCAGCACTGGCTTTGAGGGGAGCACTTCATCCTAGCTCAGGAACAGTGACCATTTCATAAGTACAGCTCTAAATAAAAGTCAATTATCTCTCAGCTCCTTTCTGTGATACTTTGCTATCATGTTCAAGGTGAAGTTATCACCAATAGAGCCAGGCCAAGACACCTAGAAACTGTCCTGGCTGGCTCTGATCTATTCCTGTTCATTTGAGCAGGGATCTGTAAACACTGCCAAACAGGGGAACAGAGGCAGAGCCTGAGCCCTGCCTGGTGTCCAACTGGCATCAGAACCCAGACTGGACCTGGCAGGGTCACCCAGGCCTCCCTGCCCTGCTCACCCCATTCCCACAGCAGGTTTTAACTCCAGAGTGGAAGTCCTTTGTTCCACAAGCACTGAGCTGCTGTTCAATCTGTGTTTGTCATGCAGGCCCTCCAGTGAACGTCAGCTGCAACATTTTCATCAACAGCTTTGGTTCGATTGCAGAAACAACGATGGTAAGTAAAAATCACAGCACAGCTGCTCAGCTACTGCCTCTGCCTCACTGCACTCCCAGAAAATGCAGCATCACCCTCCTCCTCAGAGGGACCAGGGAAAAACACTCAGTGTTCCTGAGCTTGCTCAAAGTTTGAGTAAATTAATGGTCAACAAGACTCATTTCATGCAGCTGAAGATCACAGAGTCCCCATCTGCATTTTATAAAAACACCCCATGAGCAAAGGACAAGGGTCAGAAAGGAAAACAAATCTTTTTCTGAAGACTTGCCTGAGGCTCCAGGCTCAGCCACAGTTACAGATACTTTGTGTTTAAGTGGGCATAAATCCAAAATTAATCTGGATTCAAAGAGAAGGGAAATCAGCTGAACGCAAATTCATCTTGCACCAGGATTTCAGATTCCCAAAGACTAAGAGAATTATTAAAGATTACAATGATTGTTTTCTTGGAGACATTTCTGGTAGACAATGATTTTTAGTAGGAAATCAAAACCAATATTTCTGAGTTAAGGCTCACTTCATACAAAATTAGTGAGCATGGCTAAAGGCTGTATCTAATTGGCAAGGCACTAGGAGCAGAGGATCACTAGAACAGGAGATAATTGCTCCATCTGAAAACTATTAAAGATTGGTTGTGACATAACCAGTGAACAGCAAAGGAAAACTCTGGAGGTACTGTGCCTTACTGCTGTGCTAATTAAAGATAATCCAGAAATATGGTGTTTAATTGCCCTCTGGTAATTCTTTTTCTAGAAAAATGCTGAATGAAGAATGCCAAGCTCCAGCTTCAGGCATTCTGTGCATTCAGGCAGGAAGTTTTAGGCTTTGCATAGAGATCACACCCCTTGACTTGAACAAATTGCTTGGCATGCACAGACTGTCAGAGGAGAGCCACAGCTCAGGTTCTAAGTCTTTTCTGACACTACATCATTCTGCTGAAAATATTTGGGTTGGGATGGTTCAGTTCCGGTAGTGGAGGAGAAAACAAAAGCTGTTATTCTGTCCAAGCACAAGGAAACAGATTTCCTACCTAATCTGCAGAATTTGTCAGGGCTCACAGGTGGGGAGTGTAGCATGGATTCATTTGTAAAGGAAAAGAGGAAGAACTGCCACTGAAATGCACATCTGTTCCTAATTTACTCTTTATTGGTTACCTCCTCTGGCCTAACAGGCAATAAATGCTGTTCCTGCACACCAGCCCAGAGTGCAAGAGAGCAGGACAAGCCCACAAAGGATCTGTGCAATGCACAGAGCACATTTCACTGAAGCGTTTTCCAGTGCATCTGTCCCACACTGAGAGATGCACTGGAGCAGCCAAAGATGCCACATGATCCCTGTGAGCAGGATGCTCCATAAAATTAGCACAGACTAGCACAAGAGAGATGCAGTTCACCTCCAAGACACGCTGCAGGGACTTGCTATCATCTCCAGATGCCACTCATTTCATAGGCAATCTTCCATGGAAAAAAAAAAACCCCATGGGAGCCCAAGAACACCCTGTGGGCACATTGCTTTGTCTGGAAATATCCAAGGCAGCTCTGACAAGGCAGCCCAGATGTCAGGCTGACACAGCAGCACAGCCTGAGCTAATGCTCTCGTGTGGGAGCAGCAGCTCTGCTTGTAAACACCAASAGCAACACAAGGAACACAGGTACTGGAACAGCTGAAAAGGAGATCTCGGCAAGCTGGAGAGGTCCTGGGGATTTGGAACCTGGGATTTGCTCTGCAGAGCAGCCAGTCCCTCCCWGCTGTTTGAGGATGCAGCAGGACAAGCAGGCAGTGCCAGCTCCCCCACAGCTCCTGGGAAGAACAGACTGTCCTGTCTTRAAACCATTTTGAATTCAARCAAGTGGTCAAACATAAGAGGAAGRGGTGGCAGCTTGAAAATGGAGAGGGGCAAATCAGTRTTTTACCAGAAAGAAAGCCATAGCCTATCACTGACCCCTGGGACTGATGATGGCAAAACTCCCCCAGCTGCTTCACTGGCCAAAAGGAGACAGAAAATTGTGTTTTAAACCACCATCATTAGGCACTCTAAGCCTGGTCAGGTCCAGGTCTGAGTACTACATCACCTTATATTKCATTACTATTACACTATTACCTGCAGGAGAAGTCACAGGGGTTTTTGGGCACCTCACACGCACTTAGAGAAGGCTTTAAAATATCTCCTGCCTGAATATCACAAATCAGTGTAAACCATGAGYTCACCATGCAGAGGATTAGAGAAATTAGAGGGAGAGTGCTCACTTATGGCTTGAGGCCTCATGGAGGATAGAGGAAGAGGAGAAAATACAGAAAAATAGAAAAAAAACAGGTATTTTATGTAGATGGCTGGATCTGCAAACCTCAGAAGGAAAGAAAATGAGCTGCAGCCAAGAGAAGGCACAAACTGCCCAGAGTGGGCAGAAAGCTGCTACCTGTCCCACAAAGGGTCAAAATGAACAAGGCAAGAAATGCAGATCTGAAAACTGCTGCAAGGTCAGGGGGAATTTAACAAAAAGTAAAAGGCAGAGTCATCCACCAAATTGAATTCCTAAGGCAGAGCTGATTTAGAGCAAGGSAAGTGAAGCAACTCCTTTAAGCATCCTGCAGAGCTGGAGACCCAACATAAAAGCCTCTAGTGGTGCACATAATTGATGGGACATTTATGTTGGATTGCAGCTCAGAGCTTGTATGCAGCCCCACTTGCCTGGAGCTGTGAGGACGAGGGGGGTTTCACTGGGAACACATCCCTGGTTGTGCTCCAGAGGGAGGGAGAGGACCAACCCCAACACCCAGATCCTCCTGTCCCAAAGCATCACTKCAACAGTGCATCCAAGAGCAAGGGATTCCCCAGGACAAGTGCAAGGYGCAGCCCCTCTCTGCAATTATTATAATTATATAACACCAAACAACCCCCAAACACAAGCTCTTAAATCCCTTTTTGCTGTTCAAAAGCATAAACAACTCCCCAGCCATACCAGACTATGAAACCTATAGCAAATGTAGAAATTCCTCATTCCAAATAAACAGAAGTGAAGCACCTTGGGAACAGGTCTTGGGTTTTAATTGAATAAACTGCACCAGCTTTGGCTTTTTTTTTTTTTTTGGTATGAGGCAACTGATAGGATTATCTGAGCATTTCATTAACAAATTCCCTGCTCTAACAGCAAACTTGAAATTAAGAGACGCCCTTGCTCACTCTTCCAGTGGAAGCTCCAGTTTTGTGGCCTTCCACTGGCCTTTTATACACAGTGGAGGCACAAGGAGAAGAAGGAATACATTTTTATATCATCACCTAGCAATGCTAGCAGCTGGACACAGGAAGAGCTTTTCTAGACTCTTCTTTTAAAAAGGACCCACACACAGCAAAGAGACTGAAAAAGAAAGGAAAATGACAGAAGAGCCAGCACAGCCTCTGTTAAACACAGTGTAWATATGCAAATTCATTTTTGCTGCTTTCATGCCATAGTTATCTCATCTGAAAAGAGCAAAGCAAATGTGACCTTCCAGCCAGCTGCAGCACAGCCACAACTGAGCTCCCAGCRTCTCCTGGGGACAGGAGGAGCTGGAGGCTGCAACTGTCCAAATGTTAAATGCTCGCTCAGAGACATCTGCACATGAGATTCCCAACAAGAAAACAAAGCAAAGCAGACCAAGAAATTCAACCAAGACGCACAAACCCCAGTACAGCAGAGATTCTGATGAATAACTTCAGTCCCACAYTTAATACTGGTCCCACTCACTCCAAAATCAGCAAAAGATATGAGTTTCRATGCACAAAGCCCATAGCAGAAGTTAGGTTTTGAGCAAAACTTCCTTCAGTCAGTCATTCTTAAACCCAACCATCAGTCCCACAGAGATGATAAGCACCTAACAAGTCACAAAACACAAAATGAAAAGGTTTTCACAGCTACTCACAGTCTGCTGCCATCTCAGTGTCAGACCTGCAGTGTTCCAGCTGTCCATGATTGGAGTTTGTCTTTGCACTAATGGAGAAAGGAGGGGGAAAAGAAAAAACAAACAGAAGCCATGACATAGGACTGTGCAACTCAAATACAAGGGCACAAAACCCCCTCAAGCTGAAAAACAAGACTTCAGTGCTAAATACCTACATTTGCAATTCTGGGTGCTGGCTGCAGCTCACATCCCAGCAGTTCTACTACCTGAGAGATACATAAGCCTTACTTTTTGCCAAAAGACACAGGAAAACCTTCCTCTTGTGGGCTCCAGCATAAAAGTGCCCACACTTATTAAGCACCAGGGTACTGCTCCCACCCCTCACCAGGTGCCTGCCCTTCCCTGATACAGACTCCTCCTCCTCCAGCCCAGGTGTGGCTTCACACTGGCTTCAAATTGGCTACTTGGCTATTAATCCTTCCTARGGCTGCTCCTTGGTGTTTTTGCAGTCTATTATAGTGCTCCTTGACAAGGCAGGTTGCCCTCAAAGTGTTTGTTCATTCCCATTCTAGAGAATTAACTCAATGCCAACAAAGCCCCTCATGCTCAGGTGGGGTCCCAGAATCCCCTTCTGAAGGAGATCAGTCTCTACCCTGTTCTTTCCACCGGCAAAATGTAAATTTATCAAAGGGGTAATCTCTCCCCAAAACTGTTCAGTGCAGAGGCTGCTCTGACAGGGCCCCTGAGTCAGGAGGGAAACCCTAAGGAGTGTCCTGAGGGGCTCCATCCCTTCTGCCCAGCACTGCCTCCAGCCTCCTCTGCTTTCAGCAGAGATGTCAAGGCTGTGGGATCCTGGCAAGGGAAGGTCTCAAATGATCTTCTGTTTCCTTGTCTCCTTGTGAGGTCACTAAGCAGAATTTCATTTCAGCATTATCAAATTGAACTACTTTGATCACTCCAGTTATTCTCTTCCTGCCTTGTGTCATTTCCCTCTTGGGAGTAAAATGCCTTTGTGCCAAATTGCAAAGCTCCTGAATGCCTTCACTGCACAGAGCTGCTGCTCCCCTCTCCCAAGCCAGCCAGAGGAGCAGGCTGCACAAGATAATCAATGCCTGGATGTGATGGGCACACAAATGAGCAATGTGAGGGATAAGAAGGATATGGAGAAAGAGATTTTTACTCTTTTTTTTTTTTTTTTTTTTTTTTGCTAAGTTTGCAGCCCCAGTCAAACATCTTTCTTTGCCTGAAAGTTCACATCAGAAATTGGCCAATGCTGTCCATCATTTAGGAATAACTGTGAACTTCTTGGGGATGCTAATTAAGATCTCCTATACAGCATCCAGGAGAAATGCTGCATATCTCCAGGTAGCCAAGGAATGAGTGCTGCTTGGCTCATCACCTCCCAGCCTGACTGCAATGCTGAGGACAAAGCTTCCAGCACAGAGGATGCTCAGCTGGTCCGGAGCACTGTAACCCTTCTCTTAGCCTGTGTCACAGCACAGACATACCCTGGCTGCTCTCCATGCCTTCTGCTGGCTCCTCAGGCAGTGCCATGTCCAGTTTGCAGTCACAGTGCTTGGTTTTACATTGATGTTCAAATGAGGCTGGACACAAGGAACCTAAAAGGCTGCTCAGAGCCTTCAACACTGCAGTGCAATGACATGAGGGCAAAGGCATCTGGGAGAAAACCACGTTCTCAGTGAGCAGGCCAGGACTGTGGAGTAAACTCCCTGAGTAGGAAGATCTGCATAAATGCACACACAGAGGTAAAATATTAATGCCCTGAAATGGCAAAGCCAGAGAAGTGCATTCAGTGCGTGTTTCATATTTCTTCGTCCTTGCCCTTTTTACATCACAAGGTAAAAGCCTTGTTTTCTGTATTCCAAAACAAAAATACCCACAGCAAACACTTGTCTCCAAAGGAGGAAAACAGAGTGCCACAAACCAGAGTTATTCCCCACACTGCTGCACTTCCCCGGGGTGGAGGTGGTGCAGTTTCTCCCACCACACATTCACAAGGTGCCCCTGGACTGTTCTCAGCAGGAYGTGAGGACAGGACACTGTCACTCTCCGGGTGAGTTAGGAGGGGCCTTCTCACACCCACCCACTGTGAGAGTTAATTTTCATTTGGCCCACAAGTGTTTAATTAAGATTCCTCCTCTTGGTTACAAAGACTATGGATGTCATTCTGCCTGTGGTCTGTTGCTGTGGTGGCAACACAAACCATCCAGCACCTCCTRTCTCACCCTTTCCTGTCCTTTTGGCAAGTTTTGGAGCTGAAGCAGTCAATTTACTCCATCAACAAAGCTTACCCACAGTAACTCAGGCTGTTGGAGGGAATTTGGCTCCATTCCCTCCCCCCTTCTACTTCTCCATCAGGCTGAGCACACTTCTGGGCAGCTACCGCTGAAGTTTCTTCCAAACATGAGTTTAATTTGTGTTGTACATGACAGAAGTCCCAAACTGGAGATGACCTGCTAGCATCCAGCTTATTTGTAGCTGAATAAGCAAAACAACCTTTTGCTTTCTACCTATTAGGTCAGTGACATTGATTTCCCCTGACTGTAATGGCTGCAGATCTTGATGCACAGAAAAGGGAGAATTGAAAATATACAGGTAGTTCTGGGAGCTGCTGCCTGCTGTGGAAAATGGGAATTCATGGTTCCTTTCTTTTCCAGGCTTGTGTGATGGGCTGGCCCTGTGCTGTCCCCAGCTATTCACATTTCCTCCAGACACATTATCCAGGGTCGACAGAGATGAATAATTAAGTCAGAGGGATGCACTAGGACTCGTGAAGGTGACACTTGGAATATCAGCAGAAGGAAAGAGTGTTGCAACTCTTTTTTGTGTTCAAAGGTCTGCTCCTTTTAGCGTCAAGTCCGTGGTTCATTTGCTGTTGTCACAATCATTAATGTCATTAGCAGCTCCTGTGCTCTGAGGGTGCAGATGGCACCAAGTGGCCTGAAACAGACTCCAGACYATGTGCTTGGCTAGGAAGTGCCTTGTCCAAAACACAGGGCACCCCACACAATCCTCTTATGGAAATATACCACATGGGACTCCATTYTCTTCATATGGAAAAAGGCTATTCTTTATTCAAATAACTCCTTTTTATACRGTTTTACAGACAGTGTGGGACTCCAAYTGGTCAGTAGTTTTCTTGCCAATTACTTTTATTGGTTAGTAACAAGTTGTTATCCTGTATTGATTKGTCACTCAAACTCAGTGTGTACGTGCAGGGAAAGTTTTTCRTAAGAGATAGTTTTCATTTTTCTATCTATCTAACAGTGTAAAAATAGTTTATAAAGGTGCAAGTTGTTTTTACCCAGGAATAGATTATGTTAACAAACTGCTCCCAGCAGGATTGCTTTCACATGMGACCTTGCAAAGTGCTGGCTTTGACAAGGCCAGCCRCTGATTCCAGGAGAGCAGGCTTGAWTTTATGAAGTCTTTCTTTATGATTTTCCTACCTTACTGCAACATCCTCTCCCAACCCTCCAGTGCCACTGGACACCACAGGAGTTGTGTCATTGTTGACAAGAGGCTGTAGGTTCATAGTCAAGTGAGCGCTTGAGGCAGCAGCATCAGAAACTCTCTCCTCTACAGGCACCCTTCAACTGCAGAGCTCTGTGTTCTCCAGATGGAAAGAAYAGAGCTGGTGGCAGAGTGAGGGGAACCTCTCACCAGGTGCCTGCAGCAGGTATCAGACACCAGCAAGCACATCAGACACCCTCCATTAACTGTGTCCTAATAAAAGTCTTCAAAGTACATTTATTTTAGAAAGGAAGAAAATAAACCCTTAATCATGAGAAGGACTATTCATTTGGGCCTGGGCAGTGGAATTGGTTTATTACATGCTGCTCTTCAGACACAGTCTGCCTCTATACTTAGAAAATGTCAATTAATTTATGGTTGTGGAGCTTTCATCCTTCTCCTGATAGCTGGCACATCCTCTCCCCATTTCAATTTGTTGGCTCACTTTCTTATGTGAAAGTCAGAAGAAAAGGAGCCTGGGAAGATGTTGGTCTGACAGGGAGAGCCCCTAATTTTCCAGTAGTGCCTGAACTCAGCCTCAGCAGCCAGCCTTGACCTGGGGAACTTAGGGGAGCTGTARGACTCATGGTTATGAAGCAAATACGATTTTGCATAGTGCTGGGGGACTACCTTCARTTAAGGAAGATGGTCACCCTGTAAAATCTGTTGCCTTTATGGCAGTTTGACATTAGAGAGGGGAACCGAGAATGCTCAGGATTAGGAGAGCAGACTTCATGCATATCCTTCTCCTGCTCATAAACTCTAACCAAGGGCAGCTGCTCCCATCAGCTCATCTGAGTTATCCTTGCATTAGCAGACACACAGAGAATTTCTCTTTCATGGRCAATCTGTTTCCCTGTGCCTTTTCCTTTCCCAGTGCTGGGGGAACTACAGGTARTCACAATATGGGACAGTTCAGCACTGAAAGGAAGCTGGTTTCAGTTTCTTTGCCCACTTACTCCCCCGGAACATCCTYCTGCTGACAGTGACCATTCTGCTCTCCACAACTGCTCCTATTCTCTGCAGCCCCAGGGTCCAGACAGAGAGGTCCTGGCCCTTCCCACACAGCTGACAATYGCTGTAGCAGAGGGATGCGGGGACAGGCAGCTGCTCATCCTATGCCATAGCTGTAAGCTAAAAAGCTAAAAATTAATAATGGTTCCTTGAGGAATAATACCAAAACACTTGGCATAGCTTGGGAACCATAGGCCTGGACGTGGTCGGGCTCATTTTAGGATTTTAGGTTTTRGTGTGTGCTCCCCATCTGCCAGCACCTTGAGGCTGCCCTGAGCCCTGCTGTGTCTGTGTGCAGGATTACAGGGTGAACATCTTCCTGCGGCAGCAGTGGAACGACCCCCGGCTGGCCTACAACGAGTACCCCGACGACTCCCTGGACCTGGACCCCTCCATGCTGGACTCCATCTGGAAGCCTGACCTGTTCTTTGCTAAYGAGAAAGGGGCCCATTTCCACGAGATCACCACGGACAACAAGCTGCTGAGGATCTCCCGGAAYGGCAACGTCCTCTACAGCATCAGGTGAGGTGACTCCACCAAGGTCATCCGAGCCTTTGGGCATGCTGGTGGAAAAGAGAAATTTAGGGGGTTTTAAGGTGTGAGAGCATTCAATTAGCAGGGATGAAGCAATGTGGTTAAAAGGGACCTCTGCTAAAGCATATTGAGACAGAGGATTGGTCTGGGCTGGAATTTAACTCATCTTTAGCTCTTTCAATTCAAGGACTTCTGCTTGGAGCAGATTCTTTAACATCCCTAATGTAAAATTACTTATGTTAGTGCAAGCCTAAAACCAGCTGTGCTGTGTGAAAACCAGTAGGAGCTCATAAACACTCTGTTTTCAAAGCTGCAGCATTTCCTGATCAAAAAAAAAAAGTAAAAATCAGGGAAAATGCTAAGTAGACCCCCATGGCTTTGTCTCAGCCTAGCTGTTCCCAGTTATCCCTTTATTGCTAGATCCAAGAATCCATCAGCAAAATTGAACTGATTGCACTGAATTTCCCACAGGAAATCAACCTTAGGCCCCACCTTCATTTCCAACCCCATTCACACTTTATTTTAAACCAATGAAATTAAGATCAAACTTCATGGGCTTAGACTGGGAAAGTTTAACTCTATATTGAAGACTTTTCCACTTCATGTAAAATGTAAATTTGCCTGTGGGACACGCACCCCATCTCACCCTGCAGCTCCCAGTGGCAGCAATGGGAAGGAAAAGCAGTGTGGAGCTGTAAAATGGGAAATAAACAACCTAATGCTGCAAARTAGAAGGCCTCCTTCAAAAGATGCTTCCAGCCCAAAGACCAGATCCCTGATGGCCAAAACAACAACAGAATTGCCATGTGTGATGGCTGAATGGGGAAACCTCACAGTTCTTCTTTTTAGGAACCAGGCAGGGAGCAAAGCCAACAGCAGCAGCTTGGCAGTGAGCGTGGCACAGAGTCCTGTTCCAGGGGGGCTGCAGGGGCACAGAGGGACACAGGGTGCCCCAGCCCCGGGGCTGCTCTGCCAACAGAGCAATGACTCAGCAAGAAGCATGGAAAAATCACCATTTTTAAGGCAAAAACCTGAAAATATTTCAGTTGTTCTTTAAAAAGAACAACTTTCCTATCTCGCTCATCTCTGAATGAAAATACAGGTTTCTTTATAAGTACATTTTCCTGTGAAAATTAAAAACAAACAAGAGCCAACTGTAAATTCAAAGAGTTTCCAAAAGGCGAAATGCTATTTCCCTTTAAAAAGAAAAATCTCTAGGAGGTGCTGTGCCATTTTCTAACTGGTTTTTTTGCTACTACTAGCAATAATCAAACTCCAGGCAAAGCATTTACAAGAAGGTGGACTTTGTCACATCTTCTGTCCCAACATGCCTCCAAACTCAAGCTGAGAATTTCTAGCAACATAAGATTTTAAATTAAAGTATCTTTCCATCCTGATMAGTTTCTTGTAGGTCTGATGATAGAAAAATTCAATTTCTGTCCCCTGGGTAATTCTGCTATTTCTACATCAAGGCAAAAAGCTGAAAACCCTAAACACTTCAGGGAACAGTATTTTCAACATTATCAAACCAAATAACTCAAGTCTAACTATCTGAAGCAAATCATTTAGTATCAGCTTGTTGAACCAAACAAACATTTTAAGCACAGATCATGGTACAGGGCAGCACAGCAATATAACACAGAAAATGCAGCCTGCACCTAGTGGAAAATGGAGACAGAAATAGAGGTCTCAAGGGCTCTGCAGGAATTCAGGAAGGTACAGGAGTTCACAATGGCTTAGCACAAGGCATTTTCCCTGCAGAAAATCCCACTGAAGTATTTCCCCACACACAAACATATGATCTTTATGAAACTTCTTTGTGGTGTTTTTTTATTACACACAAATGTTCTGTTCAGAGATTTACAAACAGTGCCAGTCTCTAGAAATGCCTCTGGGGGTTCCAGAGAGTGGGCTTGGGCTTTCTGCTCACCCAGCCTGCTGTGAACCTGAGGCAGGACAGGAAAAGCAGCAGAGCTGTTGGTGAGGGAGCTCTGCAACGAGAGGAGCAGCAGGCTCTGCTGGGAATGGGGTCACAGACCCAAATGTTCAGCATTTCTGATGCTGTCCAGCCCCAGAGTGAGAGCACAGGCAGGAAGAGATGGATGATCAGTCATTCCCCCAGCTCAGCCCTCGGCAGTGCCACTGTTTGCCATTCCCTGTGCTCTCCTCTCTCCTCAGGATCACGCTGACTCTGGCCTGCCCCATGGACCTGAAGAACTTCCCCATGGACGTCCAGACGTGCATCATGCAGCTGGAAAGCTGTGAGTCCCGTGCCCATTTCAGAGAGGAGACAGCCTCCTTTCCCTGCTGCTCTCCCCTGCCCTCTCCTTTCCCAGCTGCAACCCATCCCCAGCCCAGCCTTCACTGGAGGCTTGCTGGAGAACCTCCTGCTTAGGATTTTCCATTCATTCAGCCCACGTGGCRCTTGCTAGAGAAGCCAAACCTCAAAAGATCCCATGTGAGGAGCCCTGGCTTGCTCGTGTTAGCATTGGCCTCTCATTTTGCAGGAGAGGTGAAAGGGCTTTCAGCTGCAAGTGGGATTTTTTCTTTCTGGATGAACATCTGCCATTTGTACATGCGGCTTATCCCAAAGGAGGGAAAGATGATGAGCTTCTTCCAGAGAAAGCAGTCGAGTTGAAAACAGTAGAAAACAGTTCAGCAARCCAAATTCAAGAAAAAAATGTTATTTATTGCAGAAAATCCATTGCAGCTCCAGTGGAGGTGGTTGCCCTGGCTCTTATCACATGAACAAGCAGTTTTGCTTCAACACAAATCCCACTCATGACAGCACTGTCAAGGAAGGCCAGCATGCACCCTTGCCTCCAAGCTCTCTTCTGCAACACTGCCCCTTTCCACATCAGTATTKAATGTGATTCATGTGACATTTGTCCCTTCCTCTCAACAGTTGGCTACACAATGAATGATCTCATATTTGAGTGGCAAGAAAAAGGAGCAGTGCAAGTTGCTGATGGGCTGACACTGCCTCAGTTTATCCTTAAAGAAGAAAAAGACTTGAGATACTGCACGAAGCACTACAACACAGGTCAGTGCTCTTAACCATAACTGAGGGGTTCAGTGGAGAGGAATTCAGGACTGTGCATTTTTCRGAGTGTCTTGCTCTGTCTGATGGCACTCTGGCCTTGTCCTGCACTTACAGAGATAACAGACATGTGGAAACATATACAGCAAATGAGAAGCTAATGGACATAAATGTGCAAAACCCTCTTGTCCCTGGTAATATCTGCATCAATTCAAGGGCGTTTGGCTGGGATCTTCTCTCCTAGAACCTTCTTTTGTCCTTGAAATTTAAGTGACAAAGGACATACTGCCAAAGGCTTTCTTTTGCTATAATAATGTTCATAGAATCCATAAAGAATCCATTTGGTTAAAGACCATATTGCTCCAACMCCCTGCCATGGGTAGGGACASTTTTCACTMTCCCAGGTGACTCCAAGCCCTGTCCAACACGGCCTTGARCACTTCCAGAGATGGGGCAGCCACAGCTTCTCTGAGCAACYTCTGCCAGGGCCTCCCCACCCTCACAGGGARGAATTTCTTSCTAATATCTAATCTAAACCTTCTCTCTTTCAGTTTGAAGCCATTCCCCTTTGTCCTATCACTACATGCCCTGGGCAACAGCTGTTCATTTCCTCCCCTAACAAGACTCTGGTTTAGGCAACACAAGGAAAATCCCCAGACAGTGGCTGAGAACAGGAGTCTCACTGTGCCTTCCCAACAACCTCCCCTGTATCTCCCATCCTTCTCAGGCAAGTTCACCTGTATAGAAGCTCGTTTCCACCTGGAGAGGCAGATGGGCTATTACTTGATCCAGATGTACATCCCCAGCCTTCTCATTGTCATTCTGTCCTGGATCTCCTTCTGGATCAACATGGATGCTGCACCTGCTCGTGTGGGCCTGGGGATCACCACCGTGCTCACCATGACCACGCAGAGCTCTGGCTCCCGAGCATCACTGCCCAAGGTAGGGAGCACCCTTGGAACACCAGGGAAATCATGCCCCTTTTGGGGACAGCACCTAAGGAAATGCCTGCACAGCTCCTCCTGCTGCCTTTGCACAATTCCTGTGTGAGGACCAACAGAGTAAATTCCAGCCCCACCGTGAAAAAATTTTAAATTCTCTATGACTTGCAGGAAAACTTCCCCTAMGATTCAGCACTCACCACAACTCCCAGTAACCAGGAGCTCTGTACTTTACAAACCCCTGCAACAACCACACATGGATGTGCACTCTACATTTTAACTTTTTAGTCACTTGACCATCCAACTTTTATAACAGTACTGAATTTCCCTTTATGAAGGGCTTCTGGTATAGTGGATTACTGTTTTCCTTGCATATAAACAATCACAATCAAGGCCTGAATAAATTAAAGCTGTGGAATTATTGCTACTTAAGAACCTGTGAGGAGTTTCAGTGACCTGATAACACGTTGACATTAAATGAGTGTGATTCTGGTATYCAAGAACAGATGTCAGCCGCATAAAACACCAAGTAAAAATGCATTGGGTAAGGAAGCCACCCCATTTCTGTCTCTTTTTCTGACTCCTAGGTGTCCTACGTGAAGGCCATAGACATCTGGATGGCTGTGTGCTTGCTGTTTGTGTTCTCTGCCCTTCTGGAATACGCCGCTGTCAACTTTGTGTCCCGGCAGCACAAAGAGCTGCTCAGGTTCAGAAGGAAGAGGAGGCATCATAAGGTAATACATAAAGCATGAAGGACACAGTGAAATCTGTCCCAGCAGAACACCATGGTCAACTGAACCAAGCCACTAGCCCCCAGGGAGGTCCCCAGTGTCTGGTCAGATGTTAAGGAGGCTCACACACCAAGAATCAGAGCTGCCTCAATGGATTGTGCCTGTTCTATCAGCCTGCTGACCCCAGGAGTCCAGCAAGCTGGGTTTTGCTAGCTCAGCCAAAAGGGTTGTTCTCAACAGGACAAGTGTCACACAGCAATGTTCTGGGGTGAGTTCTCCTCCCCAGAAGCTGCAGCCAGGGCTGGGGGAGGCAGGCAGGGAGGTGTGAGGGGTGTCTGTCAGAGAGCAGCACCCCCAACACAACAGCCTGCAGTAGCCCAGAGGTAAGTGACACCTCTTTTGTCTCTGCCATCTCCATGTTCAAAAGCATCGGCTTCTSAGACTGACTGCAAATTCCTCCTGGAAGGAAAGAGCTTTATTCTGAGCCTTAGCCTGCTCCATGCTTACCTGCCGTGGCTGATCCCAATCCCAATCTGAGCATGCACGCAGCTCCGACAGCTCCCCASCCTGGGCTCCAACCACAAAGACTTCACTTCACAGATCACATTAGAAAGAAACATAAAGGTGGCTGTGATCACAAGGCCAAAGGCACTTAAGAATTGTCCCTACATAACTGGTAGAGTCAGGAAAGGGGTTAGCAAAATTTCRGCACCAGGCCTGAAAGGCTGCCCTCGAGACAGCATTAGAATCCAATACATTTTCTAGGAGAGAAAAAAAAATTTTGCTAATGAAATCTCAACCAAGCCCATAGGTGACCACCAAGTTCTGCCTTAAATATTCCTCATAGGTATTTGTCTACTTTCCATCATCCATCCCATCCAGAAACCTTCTCCCATTCCATTGTTTCASTGTCCCAGCCATTAAAAGTCTTTCCCAGGGTCCAGCCTGTCCTGCAGCAGTTCACAGTGTATGCTTGCAGAACTGCTCCCATTCCAGGAGGAAGTGGGGGCTAAGGAGCAGGAATCCCTGTATTTTTCTAGCTTTGTCTCTCTCTGCTTCAGTCATCCTACCTGAAAAACAGGAGATCATTGTTCATTTGTGGTCAACTCAGTCAGGACCAGGGATGAGRAGTGTTGGACAAATGCAAGGGAAAAGAAGTAACAGATGAGACTCAGCACCCACTGATTTTGTTTGACCAGAACAGGGCTCTGCCATCCCAAAATCAACAAAGCTTTGGCTCAGAAGATGCAGCTGAACAGAGGCAGAGCTAAACCCACCCCAATGGATGCCTCCACAGTGCATTTATCCCTTCATCTGGATTCAGGCATCCAGTCTCTGGATCTGTGCTGTTGTGTGCAGATCAGTCTGTTGATAAAACAGTAAGAAGGAAAAGAAAGCCACTAATACACAGACAASTTTAAGAGATATTTGGAGAGCTGTCCCATTCAACACAAGGCTGTTAGCACAGTCCCTGCTCAATCTCACAGCTATTTAATTGGAGCAAAGCATAAACAAAAACACTTGCAAAAGCTAAATGAACAAGGTTTGCAGGCTCATCAGAAAACTAAGCTGACTGCTAATATGTTAATGGGCTAATGCAGCTGCCAAAGGCACTAATTGCTCTGTCCTGATGTCCTGACTTGTCTGGTGGCTCTGACTGGTTTGGGCATGACACACTAGGCAAAAAAAAAGTGAGATGTTGCAGTGGTATGGACCAGTCTGGTTAATATGACACCACCATCAGACCCACATGGAGTTTATTTGGAAAYATTTCCCACTGTGGCTGGTGATCTTTGCCTTTCTCCTTTGACATGACACCTTGAAAAAGGCACTATTGTCTTATCTCACCCCAGTACACCACTCACCAAAACAAAGCCACAGTGGCCAAAACAAARTAACAGCCAGTGGGCCCTCAGCAATAAAAATATTTTAAAAATCAGAAAATTAAGGATTGAGTGGTTTAGGTTAAGCCAGACATGTGCCAGGGTTTGTTTGTGCAATGGGAAAAGAGCAGAGGCAGTTTTACCTGAACCCCTGCATTACAGACATGATGAGAAGGTCCATAAGCTCTGAGCATGGCAGAAAAACAGATGTTGATTTTATTTGGGTAACTTTGTTTTGCTCAGATATGGCAGCTCCTCTGTGTCCTGCTCCTTCATCCCATGCAGCTGCCCATGGGATGCAGGGGTCATCCAGAAAAGACACTCTTCAAAGGACAGGGCAAGGGGCAGCAGGGCACAGTGGGCAGGCAGCTACAAGGGAGGGGACTGCTAGGTCAGTGTTGGGGGATACAGCACGGATCAGCCTCTGTTAATGATTAATTAGTGCCACTGCTCTACAATTAGCCTCAGTGACCTGAAGTCAAGAGACTTCAGATTTCTGACTGCAAATCGCTGCTTGAATTACTTGGACCAAACTTAGTTTTCCCTGTCATTACATCTCTGTGCTCAATAAAATAGGGTTAAATCATTCTGGGATTCCAACAAAGCTTTCACCAAAAAAACCCAAACAGCAACACCATTTGCCTTTAGATTACAACACAAATTATATTTTTTTCTCAATAATTAGCATTACCACAAGCAGCCATATCTTACCATTGGCCCACAGAAGAGCACTTCAGTTCCTCACCTAAAAGTTGGTTCCTGGGGATGGCTGTGGGGTGCCGTGGGCAGGCRAGTGAGGGCTGGTTGCACGCTGCCTGCAGAGCTCTTTTCCTGGACAGCTCCTGGCTCCTGCACATCCATGTAACTCTGTAGGAAGCAGCTGCAGCTTTGGCTACGTGAGTTACATGGAGCCCACTCCTTCTGGGCAAGCTGAAACTGCACAGGCAAAGCAAAGAAGGTGCGGATAGGAGGTGGGAGGGGGTAGGGAGAGGCAGAAGCAAAACAGGGGATGCAACTGGAAAAATGAAAGGAGTGCCACAAACCCTTCAATAGGTCAAAGACCTCCACGGGGTGGAAGTYAGTCCTGTTCTCCACGGGGTGCCTGGATCCCCTGATTTGCATCTGTGCATCACACAGCTGGCACCCCTCTATAAGGCTGATCTCCCAAGAGCAGGGGGTTTGCCCAAGGGTGCCGGGGCTTGGTGGGAGCATCTTTCCCGTGCAGAGCAGGACGCTGTCAGCGGAGAGCCTTATAGTGAGGGTGCACTGTCTATATCTCATTTTAAGTAGAGTCCCATGCTCAATCTGTTCCAGGAGGACGAAGCTGGTGAAGGCAGGTTCAACTTCACCGCCTACGGGATGGGGCCAGCTTGCCTGCAAGCCAAGGATGGCATCTCTGTCAAGGGAGCCAACAACAACAACACGGCCAACCCGGTGCCGCCGCCGTCCCGCTCGCCTGAGGAGATGAGGAAGCTCTTCATCCAGAGAGCCAAGAAGATCGACAAGATCTCCCGCATCGGCTTCCCCATGGCCTTCCTCATCTTCAACATCTTCTACTGGATCATCTACAAGATAGTCCGCAGAGAGGACGTGCACAACCAGTGAGGGGAGGGGAGCAGCCGGGAGGGAGCGAGCAATCCTTTATATATGTGCAATAGCAATGCAGCAATGCATGAATTTAAGAATGCGGCAATATCTACTTAAAAAAAAAAAAAAAAAGGGAGGGGGGCTGGGAGGGACTTTTAATCATGTGRACTGAGGGTGTCTGGCACAGGGAGAAGAAAAGAAGCTCTTGATCTGGGGAGCACAGGGTGGGAGTTAGTTTTACAGCATAGGAAGATGTGGATTGCTCCAGCAGTCCAAGCAGTGTAATATAGTAATATATATTCATGCTTAATTATAATGCAAAAAGAAAACAAAACAAAAAAAGACCAACAAAAAAAATTCCTTTTTTTAGCCTATTAACAGCTTAGATTCTCAAGTCACTGGAATGATTCATGATTCCATGTGCAGAAACTACTGCAATTACGCTTTATCTGACTTTTGCTATAGAAAGGCCATTCCAGTCAAGCACGTGGRGGGAAAAAGCCCTAACAAAAGGGGAAAAACACCACAAGAAAATAATTCTGTGCTTCTCTAGGTTTTGCACTTTGAAAACTGGATAGACRGGGAAACTTAAGAAAGAGGCTGTGGATTGCTGTTTATTTTATATATTTACTTTTTTTAGTCACGGGTTTGCCGATCAAACACTTTGTGACTTTTGCATAGAGGAAAGCAAATACATTATCTCTCTCATCCCCACCAGAGAGCATCCAAAGGAAACCCGAGAAGGACATCAGGGCCTTCATCAGAAATCACAGGTACCTTCTGTCCTTTTAAACAACCTGGCAGGAATCAAGTCCCAGGAGGCAGAAATATTATTCAGAGCACTAGAAATTATGAAGGATTTTTAAAATAGCTTTTCTGTTTGTTTGTTCTTTTTTTTTCCAAACCCCTTTCTGCCATGTTTGTTTACAATGGGGGGATGGAAGCAATTGTATTTAAAATGTAGAGAAAACAGGCATCTTGATGCCTTGTTTTGACAGGACCGGGCGTGTGGCAATACTGTCAGTAAGGGGGGTGGGGGGCAGGTGTGTATAGAGAGAGAAGCTTTTATTTTCTGACATTTCATAGCAGTTATATTAATAGTGAAGCTGGGCCAATRGACCCAAAATTCTATTTTTGTATCTATTTTGGTGCTGCATTTTACCTTGAACACGGATGGGAAGATGGAGCAGGCTGCTTTGCCCCTCTCTGCTGCCTGGCAGAGAGATGGTGAAGGCTGGCACAGCTTGGTGGGGATGGGGATGGGGGGAGGGAGGTGGGAAGGGGTGAGCAAAGGGGTTTCTCTTTGCCCAAGAGGTAGCACAGGTTGGCATTGGTGTTTGGGGTGGGGAGAAATGTGCCAAGCACCTCTAGGGTGTTACTTGAAAGCCTGGCTTGGGGCCTGTGGGCAAGCCAAGGGCTTGATGTCCCACTTGTCCCTCTGGGCCCCTGGGTGTGAGCTGGCTGCAGCACCCAGGGCGACTCTGTTGTGTTCGTTTGCACTTTAGGGAGAGAGGTGAAAGAGAGCACCAAGGAAGAGACAATCAGTCTGCACTGAAGCACTTGGGGTCAGCTCTGGGTTAGGCACCAAAAGAAGGCAGAGAGAAAAGTAGCGCCCACAGGGTGCATCCACTCTCCTCCCTCTCCTGTTCAGGATGGGAACAGGGCTGAGCTGCGCTGGGGATCTGCTGTGGGAGCAGACTGCTCCCTCCTGCAGAGGCTGGAATAGCTCACAGCAAAGTGCCCTGGGGCACTGCCAGGTCCAGCCTGGCCCAGGTCAGCAGCACCCAAGCCTGGGATGGGAGGTTGAAGTCATGCTTAGCCATGGGTGTCCCAACCAGCACAGAAAGAAGCAGGTGAGAGGACAAGGGAACCTGGGATCTGTCCTGTACAGGGATGATGCCAGGAGGAGAAACACCAGAGAAAACACCAGGGCTTGCTGTGGCTGAGTAGAGGGACATTCATCTCCAAGGCTGCCATTCAGCACTTTTCACCAGCACTAAAACCACTTTAGTTTAAGAGGAAAAAATTAAAAAAAAAAAAGGAAAGGAAGAAAGGACAAAAATAGAAAGAGAAAAAAAGGGAGAAAAAAAGATAAAAACCACATCAGTCACTGTGTGGACTAGGGCCAATGTTTTGGCAAAGGCCACCCAGTTTTCTGAGTCCCCTTGTACTGCTGAGACAGGGACAGGTCACCAGGTCACACAGTAGGAGCATGAGCCAGCACATCAGCCCCTTCCCTGCACTGGAGCACAGAAATCCTGTGGGCTGAGGATTTCTCCTTCCCCTGGCAGACAGTGCTTTCCCAGGCAGGGAGATCTCAAGCAGAGGCGTTGTTTGATGCTGGGGCAGCGTCCCGAGCCTTGGCTGGAGCCCAAGTCTGCTGCTGGCTCTGGGTTTTTTGCTGAATTATTGAACTCTCCCCGCGTGCGCAGGGCCGGCTGTGCCAGCTGCGGTTTGTGATCGCTTCAAACGCCGCCGTGTCCTTGTCTGAGATGAAAGGCAAATCCAGGGAATTTCCTTCCTGCTCGGCAGCACAGCAGAGGCTTGGCAACCCACATACCACAGCTCCTTCCTCATGCAGGTGAACAACCTCAGATTGCTGTCATTTGGGTAAAAATGTCCTGCTTCCTTGCTGCCTGGACCTTGCACTTCAGAGTGGGGCAATCTCACACGCCTTCTGTCTCCCCAGGCTACCTGGGCTGGCTCTCCAGGGCTCAGCAGGGCTCCTTCCTAAAGGAACTGCCTGTAGGTGAACAAATCCCATGCTCCATCTTCCCACCTAGCTGAGATTTGGTTCTACATCAAACCCAAACACCAAAGGCAGGAGCAGAGCAAGGAGGAGGAGAACATTTCCACCCCACTTCATTCTGCTCCAGCTGTACATCGAAGAATCCTGCATTCATCCTGGACCTCCTGGGTGCAGAGGCAGTTATGTCACAGCTGCTGCTTCACTGGAGCTCCAGTGCTACTTCCTGGCACAGAATAAGGCATGTTGGGACTAAAAATCATCAGGAAGATGCTCTTTCTTGCCCATACTTCAGCTGCCAGTGGAGCCCATGGAAGTTTAGGGACTGAAATAAGAATAACACTCTTACCAGCCTGCCTTGGCTTCCTGTTCMGCTTTGCCAAGCTCTGGGCACATTTGATGCTCACCATAAGCAGTGCTTTTTTCCTCTTCCTTGAGCTGCCAGTTTCCATTTGGGCCATTCTGCAGCCCCAGGGCTGCCTGCAGGGTGACAGTGAGCAGCAGYCACACCCCACCAGGAAACACATGGGAATCCTGGTGAAGGTGTGACAGTGCTAACTGTCCCAGGGATGTCCTGCCAGAGAGTTTCACCACCTAGACAAGACTTTAGACTGTCCTATGATCCCCTGGCAGGTCTAGGTAGTTTTCAAAATCAAAGGTTTTCCTCCATCTGTGCCAGGTTGTGTTTAGTCTCTGTATTGCAAAAGAACTCGTTTTGATAACTTATCTCATCTTTAAAGTAGGCTGCTTGAATGGTGCCAGCAATTATGCTCATTAGTAAGAATGCACAGRGTTTGATATTGCAGGGTAACTTCCCAGCATATTGGTGGAATTTAACTCCATAATTGTTATTTTTCCTTAAGAATGAGGCTCAGAAGCAAAACCTCTGAATAAAACAGCAGTTGTCTAGCAGTAAAGAGAGAAAATTGGGTCCTAATTCACTTGGCTTCTTTGGAAAAAGAGAGCTTTATCCCAAATATYATTTCCAGATGTTGCTGGAGACGTAATGCTTTGTGAGCAGGAATTCTTTTTCCTTACACATAAATATAATTGTTCAGAGTAAAAAACCACCAGTTACGATATTTTGATCAGGTAGAAGAGTTCTTCTGACTTTAACACTTGATCCATCTGGGATCCCAGTGCCATGGAAGCCAGAGAGGTGCTGAAGAGGGTCCAGGACAGAGCAGTGAGCACATGGGCTGCTGCAATCTGCAGAGCTCAGCCTTGGCCTTGGCCAAGCACCAGCTGCCTGGGAACACTCAGGTCATTCCTTCCATGGCTCTGGTGGTGCCCTAATTCTCCTGTCCTAGAAGACTTTGCTTGTCAGGCCTGGGGGACTTTGCTTCTAAAACCATCAAACAATTTCAAATGCTGAATAATCTCATATGCTCCAAACAGGAACTTTTTTTGGGCTTTGTTTTCCTCAGACTTTTCTGGAAGCTTTTYCTTCTTCTTCTGAAGATCTTTCATTTTGCAAAGCAAAGATAATTCAAATTACACTGTTGGCTGCCCTTTATCTTGACTGTGATTTAAAGACTTCATTTCCCAGTGCTGGTAGAAAAAAGGTTAGAAGCACTTACAACATATATTTATGAAAAGAAAGGAACATATGAAAGGAGAAAAGGCTGCTTTCAGTGGTGCCATCTTTTTCAAAGGTTGTATACAATCATATTTTTGTACTGTAYTACCATTACTTAATAAATCATAGTTCTTATCCCTGTGCCAAMGACAGACAATCTCTTTCAATATCCTATTCCTTACTCCAAAACCTTGATACTGGCAGCAGTGGACAGCACAAGGTGGGCCCCAGTACCTGAAACCCCAATCCTGCTGCAGCATCCCACAGAGTTCAGCTCAGCAAAGGAATTATCTGGTCCATTCCCAGCTTGGAAGCACCCACACATTCCTGTCTTCTTCTCCGAAGGAGATGGATGGAAGGGGCATCTTGTGCTGCTCCTGCACCAATAGTTTTCCATTATTTGCATGGAGACAGTGTACTAGTTAAGTAGTAAATTGAGATACTTGATTGTTCTTCAGGGTGCTAGGATGAGCACCAAAGCAGAAGCTAATAGTCATTAATTTTAGCATCTTAAATTACTTCAGGTTCTTTAAGTCTTCCCATTTCCTTCTCTTTCCTCCTTAACAATTATTTCTTAAGGGCAGTTGCACATCTCTTGCTCAAATGAACCTATACAAGTCTCACACTTTATTCAAGTCTAATGCACTTTTCTGTGTTCATCTCCCTTTTTTCCATTCCTGTGGGGCTCAGTTCCTCAGCACTGCAAACTTTGAAGGGCCTGGGATCAGTGTCTTGGCAAAATATGGCACTAAAACCATTCCCTAAGGCAGGCACGGTGACAGCTCCCAGGGAAGCGCTCTCATGGCCAGCCAGRCATGGACAGGACTCCTGGGGAATGCCAGGGTGGCCACTGAGAGCCTTCTTGACTGTGCTCTGTGAAAGAAAGCAGGGTCAGTGAGAGGCAATTCAGTTTCTGGCTGTCATTCCTGTACAGCTCCCTGTTTTACACTGATCCAGCCTTACAGCAGCTGCTTATAGGAAATCTCCTTGCATTCTCAGTCCCTTACCATAGTGAGGAGCAGAGGGCCCCACCACAAATCAGCTGCTGTGAACCAGGCAGGGTGGAAGGAGCTGCTGCTCTTTGAGCAGAGAATCCACTCAGAGCTGCCCCAGCTCTGCCTGCAGGTGTTTGCAGTGGCTGAGACCTTCTCCTCCGGGAGCTGCTGGCATGAGCAGCCCTGGGGTGATGCCCTCAGGTGATGCAGGAGCACTGAAGGGCACAGCCCAGGTTAGAGGCACCAGAGCCAGCGTRGCAGTGGGAAGCACAGCCTGTGCCAGGTGAGGAATCCTGACCTGAGAGCCCCCAAGCCCAGGAACAATGACCTCTCTGTTTGCAGCTTTCCTGCTTCAGCTCCTCCCTCCCCTGATCACGCTGTCCCAGCACCACCTGCCTGCTGCTGGAACATTGGAAGGGACACAAACCACAGGGCAGGAAACAAGAAGAGGGATGATTTCAGCCCCCAGCAGAGGAAATTACTGGTTAAATTGTCAAATGAGGATCCTGGCAAAGAGTGGCAGAGAACAGGAAGGGGAAGGAAAAGCACTAGGAGAAGTTTAGTTTGCATGCCACATCACTCCTGCCATTTAGCAAACAAGGATGGTGCAAGGCAGCAGGAATTATATCATTGTATTAAAATATGACCATCAAGTCTGGCAAACCAAAGCTGCAGTCCTTGTGCACTTCACTGACAGGTTTCTGAGCAGAAATGACAAGGGAGTTTTATATTTGTGATACTCCTGCTCCTGGGTCTGTTGCAGACAGTGCTGAAGCCCATCCTGGGACAGGACTGGGTCCCAGCAGTGCTGAAGCTGGGTCAGCCATGGTTTCACCCAGACCATGCACATGGAGAGGGAACAGATGGAACAGATTCAGCACAAGCTGATGTTGCCACTCTGAGGAAAGGCAGGGGGATTGCTGTGTGTGGGTTTAACAATCCCTGCAGCACTCAGAGCCTCAAAAAGCACAAGGGAGAGGGAGAAGCAGCTCCCAGCCAGGAGAGAAGACACAAACCCTGTCCCCAGACTRAGGGTCAAGTATGTCAGTACAAAATCATCCATGTTTTCCTGGGCAGAGGATGATACCAGCATAAATAAGCCATCAGCACAGCTTGAATTTAGCTCTTATTTACAGATTTTCCACTTGAATTGCGTAAGTAGCTTAAGTCAAACAAGGACATCCTCCTCACCTATCCAGGAAACTGGGGCATGAGGTATCAGCAGTAACCATGTGCCCAGGCTGTGATCATGTCACTGCTGTGGCACATGAGTCAAGTCTGGCACAAGCAGGGGCAGGTAGAGCTGCCTGGAGCTGCCAGGTCTGAGGCACACAGAGCTCACAGGTAGTTTTTGCTGCTGAGGCTTTTGGGAAGCTGGGCCCAGGACTGTTAGCACTGTGGCAAGCCAAWATCCCCTTCCCCAGAGGGTCTGTGGGAGGACATCTGCCTTATCCAGGCATTTGGTGACACTGCAGCACTGCTGGGTTACCTGTCTGACAAAAACATGAATCAGGCTTTAGGCTGCAACCAGCTGAGCCAGATGGCCTAGGTTAAACACACCACAGGATTTGGGCACTAAATTACTGCTCCAGGTTCAAGCTTGAACCACCTTTGCAGTGATGACACCATCACAGTCAGAATTACAGTAGAGGCCTGGCAACAGCTTAAAGCAGCAAGGTTCTGTCAGAGCCCTGCACACATCAGCAGGGCAGGGCCTGCAATGAGAACAGAACTGGGTCCTGGGCTCCAGAGTTCCTTGCTTGGCACCTAATCCCAAAACACTGACCTTTCCTGAATGAAAACTATGCAATATTGAAGATTGTGCCACGGGCGGTGCCTTAGCCACCTCCCCTGGGTATGCACTCACACATTCTCAGAAGTGTCCTCACCGCATCACTCAGGCTGGGATGAAGAACCAAGGAGTTCCTGAGGAGCAGGGCCAGCTCTGGAGCTTGTGATGTGCCACAACCATGTTGTGACCTCAGCCAGGTCTGCTCTGCTGAGGCTGCACTGTTAGAAAGTAGAAGAGTCCTGAGAGTTCGGCTCCCCAGCCAAGAGTASAGCGAAGGCAGGGATCTGAAAAGAGAAAGGAAGAGCCGATTAAGGATTGTGTAAGGGAGAGGAACCTGGAGTACTCACTCTTTGCTGTAGTTAAGTGCAGTCACTGCAACCAACACAGTCTTACTGGGAGTCAAGGCTTTAAATACTGCTGCTTATTCCTTGAGGGGCTGGAAAGAGAATTCAGGAGGCTGGACTTGTCCCATGGAGGAAGACATGGGACAGCATGGGCAGTGTCACCTCTAAAAACAGGGCTCGAGAAACCAGCAAGGAAAGGAAGTGGAGCAGGGGGCAGCCCCTGTTAAGAATGGTGCTGGGAACACACCTTGGTGCTGGCCAAGGTGTGGGACACAGGCACATCCTTCACAGGCAGGAGCGTGACCACCCTGGCAAGTCCTTGGTCAGATGCATGCCTCCACTTGCCATCAATCCCACCTGTGATGAGGACAATCAGAATAATTTAAAAAATCATTAATGACTTAGGCTGTTGTTACATCCTCTCCTTACCATTTTAAGTGGCTGTGGCCAGTCCCTTGGTCCCTGCAGCAGAGCTCAGCTGTACAAAAGACGCTCAGCTAGAGGCTGACCCAATAAAGGGAGCAAAGGGAGCAGAAGTTCCTTTGCCTTGTGCTTATCTAGGCCAGGGAAACGACTGAATCAGGGCTTTGAAACACTCTGCTCTGCCTACACTGAATCTGTACTTTCCTTTCTATTCCAATCTTCCCACATCTGGTATGCTTTTGTCCGCAACACTGTCATTCTTCCAATTCCAGGGTTAGATCAGAAGAGAAAATAAACTCAGAAACAGCATGGGCCAAGCTGACAAATCCCCAAGTTAACCTGCTCAGAGTGGAGAACTGTGAAAACAGCACTTCCACGCCCAGATGTCSCACCCCACCCCATTCACAGCCCTCCAGCCCTGACCAGTGCCACTTAACTTGACAGGGCATTTAAAAGTCACACACACATTTCAGAACAATAATTGGTCCATAATCTYTACATCAGGTCACAACAGCAGGTTAATCTGGGGATCTGTCAGCTTTGGGAGCRTTCAAATTGTAATTTTTGGGAAACAAACATGAAGATTCAAACAGTGATGTTAAGTGAGAATTTGAGAGGCAGGTAAGCAGTTAACCTTCCCCTCATTGGGAAAAGCGACCTGTTGTGCTTGAACTCTGCCTCTGAGCTCCTCCTCACTGTACAACCAGCCTGGTGCTCCCTGTGACCAGGGCAGAGGGTCAGGGGACACCAGCAGCTCCAGAGGTACCTAAGGCACAAAGGCCAAGGGACTAACCTCACCACATGCATGTGGAATGAATGATCCTGAAAAATGCACCACCTGGAGCATCTCAAGCCTACTGTGAAATGGAGTTCCTACACAAAAAGAGAAGTTTGTGTGGTTCCCAAGTCTGGCCATGACACACTGACAGCACTAATCATGGCCAGAGCTCACCTCTTCTTTCACGGACTTATTGAGCTGCAGCAAAGTTTTGACTGTTTCCAAAGAACTGAAATGGGAGGTAACTGTGCTAAAAGCCATTCATACTTGTGTGTGTGTGTGTGTGAGAGATACAGCAAAACTTCAATGGATTAAGAGACTGAGAGAAGTAGAGACAAAGCAACACACAGAGGACTTCACCTAAAAATGGCCTGACATGCAAAGGTCWCTGCACTCCATCGCAGTTTGCCATCCTGCAGCATTGGTGACACCACTCTGGAAGCAGCCTTGGAACCCTGAAGATGCACAAGCCTGTCCCAGTTTGTCACCATCCACCCAAGACCAAACCACAGCCATGAGCAGGCTAAACATCGTAGACAGTGACATTTTATGGACTGTGTTGTCTCTCACCTTCTACCACAGTGTACAGCATATCATGCTTGTTAAATTACAACTAAGGAGTAATGAAAAACTTACACTTAAGTGACATAAAAAAGGGGGGGAGGACCCACAAATTTCTCCCATCCAACTATAAACGCACACCCATTTACATTGTTTTGTAAATGAATTTAGAAGAAAAATAAAAATATTAAGATATTTCTCTTCAGGACAACCATTGCACATTTGGTTTTGCTTTGGAGGGGAGATAGAAACACACAGAGCAGGAATACTTTCCAATTGAAAAKATGCAAAACAAATAGAAGTGGGAACAGGTCAGCACCTAGACAGCATTTTCCTTCTGTCCTTGATAAACACTATCATAGTTTCCCACAGCATTTACTTCACTAGTCAAACCTTCAAAATCTGGTATCTAGAAAGGACACCTCTCAAAAACTTCAGAAAAAAAATCCTATTAAGCAATGGCATTGTACTGCCCCATTTTCWGTATCTCTCCCATCTGCAAGCCATTTGTATGAAGAAAATCTTTGTTCCCAAAACTTGGCTTACTAAAGCTCATTTGTTCCCAAACACAACAGCGCCTTGGTGCTGTTTACAGCAGGGGCAGCCAGAGGCTGGGCTGGTTCAGCAGCAGCAGTGGGAGATGTTCCAGGGTGTCCCAGCCCTCTGCCAGCACTCCCTGTCCCCTGGGAGGGCAGTGCCACCCTCCCCTCAGGGTTAGAATGTGGGGTTGAACACAGACCCAAACCTTGGCTGGAGGACAGAGCCTCTTGACACACAGGTCCACCACAGTCCCTGTATCAGCATTCTTTTGTAAGTATTGAATCCTGATTGCTATTTACATGGGGTTTCATGTGCTTGCTAAAAAAAAACAAAACAAAAAGGATATTTTCCCAACATTGTTCATCAGCAGAAAAGGATGGCAACAAGGTCAGTGTTTTCCTTCCTCAATCTTATCAAGATCTCAGAAGCAGTGACATTAAATTGACCCAGTTTGATCAACTTTTCAGCATAGAAAAAAGGAGCAGCTGCTCTTAACAGGACAAAACTCATCTCCCTTTAACTTCACATAAGTCTCTTTAGAACAATGGAAGAGCTGCATATACAGCTGTTTTCACTTTCTTCTTTGCAAGGTGGGTGCTGAAATATCCACATCTCACATTCTCTGAATCAGAAAAATATTCAGAGTAAGAATCCCTGGAGTTAATGTAAGGAAGAAAGAASTGGGCAATGCAAGTGCTCTCTGAGTACCTCTACTGGTTCATTTTGACAAGCTGAAAAAAGAATGGAAAAGTCAGTGCTTTCTCATTTTCATGCTACTCTCCCTTCAAGAACAAAGGAGGCAGGTGAGAAATACAAATTATAAAGTGCAGTCATGTTTAAAACAGAAGATATAAAATTTTTCAAAATTAATAGATCAGCTTAATCATTAAGTACTTACATATCTTCTCCGTACCCACCTTAAAAAGGGATGTCTCTGTATTTTCTGTATGAATTTATTATATATACATATGTATAGATCTATACATACACAAAATTGGTATGGCCTTACACTCCATTTCAGGATATTTTGCTACATGGGTCAGAGTGCAAASCAATTGCTTCCTTCAAATCAGTATTTTTACATCATTATGACATAAACCTGTAACTTAGACAATTTGCATGACCACACAGCCACAGTGGCAAATTATTTTTCTGGCTTGTAAAAAAAAAATTTTAAAACAGAAGTTCTATTTCAGCAGTTTGAAGATGGAATGTAAAGTTTCTGCTGTTAAATGTATATAAAATATATTTATTGAATCATACATTCATGCTGATTCCAATAAAAAAAATTAAAGATTTTTCTGAAATTTCTCTCCATGGATTTTGTACTGCTGGTTGTTCCACACAGCAGCTGGAAACACAAAGAAAAATGTATTTCTGGTACTATTTTGCAAGCTAGGACATTATTTATATATAGTTTTAAAATTCTTCAGTAGATGGAGTGACCTTGGTGCAAACACCCAAAACAACATTTCAGAATGCAGGACTTGCACTGAATCACAAAGAAGGCCACAATAAAGAGTCTTCCTTCCACTGTCAGGTGCTTTGTCAAGTTTGAAATATCACCAGTGGAACAGCAGGTCCCTCTTGGCTTGGCAAATGGCATTTTGTGACAGGAAACAGAGAGGCAGCATCCTGCCCTTCAAATTTATTCTGAGAACATGCCATTACTCTAAAAACTGTCTTTAAGTGATGATGGAATTTGAAAGAATTTTCTTCAGTTTCATGTCTCATAACCAAAAAAGTTATTAGTGGACCAACTTTCCCCATTCTTCCATATAACATTCAAATAAAGATAAAAATCTTAGTGTTGGGAAACAAAATCAGTGAGGGAATTCCTTCTTCCCACAACACACACAGCTTAAAACTTTACACAGTGTGTGCTCCTATCCCCAAGAAAAACCTTGTAATGGAGCAAAAATAGTTCAAAAATATGCCCTTCCATGATATGCAGAATAAGTAGCTGCAGAGATCAACTCCAGATCTCTATACCTGCACCCAGAACCATCCTTTTCACCATGCACAGTGAACTCCCAGGTCTCAAGGGCATCTCTGCCATGTGGCAGCAGAGGGAAGTTGCTCAGATTGAAGTCAGAGCTCACTGTTACCACACAGGCTGTTTTCTACCCTRGGAGTAAATCCTCTCTGCCAAGCTCTCAGCAAGTTCACCACTTCCACACTCACCTGTATGTGGATAGTGGACACCCAGCAACACTAGAGCAAATTTAAAGAAAAATAAGAAAAAAAGGGCCCTGCAGAGCAAGGAAGTGATCCCAGTCTGAATCCWGAAATGCAGAACCAACATCTGCAGTCCCAAACACACAAAGATCTCAGTTCAGCTTTACAAAACAGCCCCAGACAAGTCTGCTGGTGCATCCCAGTACCGCAGATGTTTCTCTCTGCTCAAGGGGTAACTTAAATCTTTTAATTGTGCAATGCTCTTGAAGAAAGAAAAGGCAGCAGAGGCAGATCATRGTTTCCAGTTCTGGTTTGGGCACCACAAAATACCCTGCAAGTGAAATGCCCTCATTCCTATTTGTCTTAATCTATTAAGATCAGGCAGAAGAGGCTAGATCACATCAGTCACACATGAAACACTCTCTGTTCTCTCAGAAGGACAGATCAAGGCATCATGACCACGAAGGTTATTCCAGATTCGTCCATGAGGCTGTGATGGGTGCAGAAGTCTTACAGCTCTAGACAGCTTTTCTTGTTGCCAACTCCCTGCAGAGCACTGGGACACCAAGAGCACTTCAGTACCACTACCACCTCGTCTTGACTGGAGGCACTAGAAAGGAGACTCATAAAGAGTCTGATTCATTTCAGACTGTAGTATTCTGTGCCTAGAAAGAGCTGGACTACCTTGTTATTTTATTAGCCTCCTTGGAGCTCATGCAGCCCACTGCAGCCAGCTGAGGCAAATCAAATCGTGACTTCTTTCTTCATAGTCATCCTCAAGAATGCATGCAAAGCACTGGAGGCCTTAGACAAGAGATACTGAGGTTTTAACAGCACAGAGCAAGGCAGAAACCAGAAGGGCTGGAGCCTGCAGAAAGCCTGAACATCAAAACCGATGTGCAACATGTTACAGCAGGTCTCTTCAGAGGACTTTGTTATTAGTGAGTACCAGAGCCACCAAAAGGYAAATAACACGAGTCACTCTACAACATAACTTTCTTTTTGAAAGTATTTCTTTACAAGACATTCCCACAGAATTTTATGTAAATATTTTATTTGCCTGTCATCTTGGGACAAGAACATGACTTTCTGGGTCAACATATTATGATTCATAAGAGAACAAGCACACACTTCACCCTTTAAAATTCTTTACTGACACTCTTCTTTCAAATCAGACAGCAATGAGCCAGAACTGTCCAGCTCCCACTACAGAAATGGGGGTTCAAGCYTATGGATGTTTTTGCAGATTTGGTTAAGAGCTATAAAAGCTTCTGTTAAAAGCACTTTGATAAGTCTGAAGTGCAACCTGTTACTGCAGTCTTCGGATTCAATGTCAAGAACAGTAGAAACCCAACAAAGGGGGAAAAAACATACCACAAACAACAAGGACAGGGTTCAGTAAAAGATCTCCATTGCATACTTTCACCTCACAGGCATTCCTGATAGGAAAAATGCAGACAGCTTTTGTTTTTTTAAAAAAATACCAGTTACCACCACAAGAGGAAGCAGCAGAATTTCCCCAAATGCTGGCTGCAAGAGCACAGCACAGCTCACACTCTCCCCCAGCTCACTAAGGTATCACATCTCCAGGTACAGATGGTAAGCAGGCCAATCTGAGACACAGGTGCAATGAGGGAAGGGACAAACAGCGTAACAAATGCAAAGAGAAAAATAAAACAAACCAACACTAGCAACACTTAGTACAACCAGCTTCAACCAGTAAGCCTGGTAAAGGAGAAGGCAAAACATGACTTGTTTGGGACAGGTAATACCGAGGGCAGCTCTGCTCCAGAGCTTACAGCAAGCACAGGTCAAGAGAKGATACACTGCATATGCACAGTCATTATTGTCATAAACCAAGAAACATGGAAACAGTGACACCTGACACTGATTAGCCAACTTCCTACACAGCTCTACYGTGCTACCAAGAGACCTGGAAGTCCAGTGGAGACACAAATCCACCATTTTTATCCAGATGTTTAACACCAGGAATTACAGAAATACTGCTTTGTGCAGCACCACCTTACAGGATCTCTTGGATTGAAATTACCCAGTTTTGTATTTTATTTTCAGTTTCATCTTCTTCCAGAGGCAGTGGAGAGCATTCAATATCATAAACACCGGGACCAACAAGCACCTTCCACACTTCTGACAAAAATTCCTTCTTATCCACTTCAGGTCTGAAGCAAGGAATGAAGTACTGCAAAAATAATTATTACTTACAGCAGTTGGAAATGTAAAGGATGTGACAGAGGTATTTCTGCTTTGCTTGTAATTTTGCAATAGTTCAAGTCATTAACTTCTGCATCCAAGAAGTATTTGTTTTCAATAATTTAAATGCAAAGTGATGCACAGAAGGTATTAAAAGCTTTAGCTACAACCACCTCTACCTTGTAAACCTAGTGACTGAAGAGCCTCTTCCCCTTGGACAAACTCCAAAATACTCTTGACTTGATAAAGCAAATCTAGACCTTTTTTATTTTATTTTTTTAAACAATTTGCCAAAACTGGAATGAGAGATAAATAGAAGGCACAACAATTTTGCTTTTTTTATACAAATACAAACTAAACATGAAAAAAACTCCCTATTTCAATAAAAAATTTCACAAGTTCAGGAAAAGTGTTTGAAGAGTCAAGTTCTAGACATTTAAAACCTATCCCACAATCCAAAATTTCAAAGTGGTAAAACAGTAGTTCGAATTCCTTGCTGTGATCATGTATCAAAAGGAAAAGAGATTCTACGGATACCCATTATTCCACTTTTACAGCGCCACAGAAAGGTGAAAGTCAATTTTTTCAAGTGGCAATGTCTCCAGACCAGAGGATGTTCGTATGACCCTCAAAGAAACACCAAGAGTTTTGCTTTTCTGCCCTTGGAATACTTGCCAAGAACTATGTTTTCCTACAGGCTCTTGAACACATGCACGTGAAATATTATTCCGCTGACTGCACCCAAATTCGTTAGAAAGAGGGGAGGAAAAAAAAGAAAAAAAGAAAGACATTCCTTTAGGAAAAACCACTGGTACCAAAAAAAACCCAAAAATCAGTCCGTAAGTTTGAGGTGAAGAAGAAAATTCAGTTCTTTTCTTTTTAAAATCCACTTTTCCTAAAACGTTGTTCCACAAAGCTGGAATCTGGGACAAGGACTAGAAAAAAAAAAATCACAGAACCATAACACAAACAAAAAGGGGCCAAAATAGTATCAAACGTAGCAGTCTATAACAGGCTAGGGCCACATTCCAAGATACCCAAGGCTGAAATTCACAAATCTGCAGGAAAAAGGGTTTGCGCCATCACGTCAACATCCACGATGAATTCACTGGCGTTGCCCGATGCCCCTTCCAGCTCCAAATCCTGGCTTCTGGGACATTCCTCCACGAGGAGGCCCTCGAATCCCACCTCCCAGCCCCCCACGAGTGCCTCCAGGTCCACGGGGTCTGTTATCTCTGCGGTCACCCTCCCTGGCAGCTCGTGTTTTCTTCTCCTCCACGTTCAGGCGCACCTCTCCCCTGAACATGATGGGCTGCAACAGAAGCACAGAAGGTGCTGTCATTAATGGGTCACCAGGAGCTCTTTAAGGTCAAGCAGATTCCTGCAACTTTGTCTCAGATCCTCCTTTCCACGAAAGACTGAAGGGTCTTAGGATTACCTACTAAACAATGGCAGTAGCAAAACCAAGCATCCAGTCTTGGGGCTTTACTGGAAAAAATAAAGACGTGAAAGAGTGACCCTTGAAAAGCCATCTCAGGCTGAACACAGAACATTCTGATGGGTTTCAGAAAAGCTCCCTGCATGGTTATGAGGGTGCATCCAGAGTCCCTGCCTACCACAGCAGGCAGGCATGGACACACATTCTGCATTAGCAATCACTGCTGACAGGCTGAGCAGGTACCTCCTGCCTTTGTTAGCAAAATTCTTTTCAGTGTGCACACCAATACAGCTTCTTCCTTTCAGCCTCTGACAAACAAGATTCTACTTGTCCATAGAATCAGACTCTCTCTACCTTGTCCTCCTGAAAGCTTCCTGTGTTCAGCAATCTCCCACTAGAAAAAGGCTCTGTAATGAGCTCCTACAAACTACTTCAATGGCAAAGACTGCACAAATCTTGGTAACAGGAGGGAAAAACATCACATCTACTTTAATATGCTCAAAAAAATCTAAAGGCATCAAGTACATTCTCTTCCTGTTAAGCWGAAAAACACTGTCTGTTGTCAATAGACCAAAAACCACTGACTGGAAATTTATTTACCCTGTTGCTAAGGATCTTCTGAACAGGCTCAGGATCATCAAACACCACAAACCCAAAATTAGGGAGCTTTCCACCACTGTTGATGCGGAGTTCAACAACATTGCCATAGCCTGCAAGAGAAAAGCCAAGTTCTTGGGTCATACATTAGAATGCTCTGTTGGCCACGCCCATGGCTGSAACCCCCACCCCCTCAAGGGCAGCAAAGCAACCAACTTACTTTGGAAAAAGTCTTTAAGTTCAGATTTATCCACATCATGGGGAAGGTTCCCAACAAACAGCTGATGACTGTCTGGGTATCTCACAATCCGCCTGGTTTCAACATCGCCTTGTTCACCCTCGCGAACTTCAACAGAAAAACAAAACTGATTTTAGAAAAGCCAGTCCCCACAACAAACAGGAAAACAAGCTGTGGTCAGAATTATCCCCATTAGAAAGAATCAATTCRCACTGTCTATCCATTCATATATAAAAAAAGTAGTCTACACTAGCAAGTGTGTAATGATTTGCTTTTTATCACCTGGCTGAGGCCAAGATTGAATTTTCACTTGAGTAAAAATCGTTTGCTTACTGAATAAAATAATGATATTTCAAAAGCTTTAATTATCACATTGCTTCCCCAAAACCTTTAAGCAACAGAAAACAGCTTCTTTGCAGCTTCTCTTACTTGGCCTAGGACCCCGCTGAGGTGGGATGCTCGTTCGCTGCTCCCTCACTCGCTGATCCCTCTGAGGTCTCTGAGGGGGGGTCTGGGATTCAGGCTTTGCCTCAGGGCGGGGCTGCACAAATTCAAAAAGGAGTGAACAGTTGAGAGTCAGACATACCGGCAGGTTCAGCTTTTAAGAGCTCACTATCAAGTTGGTAATAAAAATACAGGAAGAGGCAATAGTTTTTTCCACCTGTGACTAACATACATGTTAGCTCATGTTGGCTTATATGCTAAAAGCAAGCAGCATTCCCATGAAYATTCCCTGTTTTCCTCCATGAGAAACAATTAATTCTCAATCCAAAAACCAAGGAATAACATCTTCATAAAGTCTACCAGGAATCACAGAATGCTGTAAGTCTTTGGGGCCTGGGAAGTCAAATCAGAAGCAAGCAGATTTCACTCTCTTTCCCGTCAGCCAGTTYAGCACTTAAACTTCTCCAGGCGCTGGATTCCTACCTGCGAGACCGGTACTTTCACAACATGAGGTGGTATTCCTGACACTGGGACAGCCCCACTGGGAGGAAGGTTCTTGCTGGTTACTGATGCCCAGGAAAATGTCTTAAAAAAAAAAAAAAGAGAATGATATTAACTAACTACATCTCCGTCTGAAATTTATTACTGATAGGACAGCTAACAGACACAGGATAYCAGGACCAAATTTTAACTTGTACTTGAAAATCAGGAGCCAGCCAATAGCAGTTTCYCCACAATTTCCTAAAAATTATTTAAATTCAAAAGACTCAGTGCAGCGACAATGGAGTCACACTTCTACTCTACTCCTGAATTCCAGAGTTGAAACAGGACACAGTAGTGGCCCAACACCAAGTTTCACATCAAGGTTAACCAAAGTATTGGATTCCTGAGTCCCAATCTGTCCACTTTTACCTTCCTTAACACTGAGAAGTGACAAAAATCCCCAGGTTAAAATAAAGCTGTGTAAATAGACAGGAGAGCCCTCTGATCAAATCACATCAGAGAAAAGAGAGATCCACTGTCATTACCCTGGAGTCCTCTTGCACTGCAGGAGCTGGATCAGCAGGAGCTGGAGAAGGACTCTTTTCCACAGTCTCTTCTGGAGCAGATTCCTCTAATACTGGCTCAGACTTTTCTTCCTGGACCTCTGGTTCAGGTTCCTGTTCAGGTTCTGCCTCTGGCTCAGGCTCAGGCTCTGCAGCTGTCTCTTCCAGGTGTTCCTCAATGTCATTGCTATTATACAGCAGCACAAAAAGCAGGAAAAAGAGGTGGTATTGTATTTATTCTATTACTGGTGATAAGCAGTGCTACTTATGCAATACAGAAGTCAGGTTCATGACATCTGAGAAGAAGAACAAGGCCAAATAAGGCCACGTTGCACAAGGATGCAAATTTTGCACTGGTACACTATAAAGCAGCAAAAAAAAAAATACAGTCTCCATGTTCAGACTAACAGCATTTTATTTTCAGCTGATGAATAAACAAAAATTTTTTGACTGTCAGAAGAAAACTATTAATAGCAATAAATTCATGTGACCTGTTCTACAAGCAGCCTCTCACACAACACCTGACTTCATCTATAAATATATTATTACCTGACAGCCTGCTCATAATAAGCACCACTATCATCAGGAACAGCCTCAGGTGTCTGCTGTCTTTCCTCAGGTTCCTCCCCTTCCTCCTCTGATTCTAAATAAGGTTAGAAAAGAAAAAAAAATAACACACATCTTTAGTAAGAGGCTCAAACACAAGGCACCTATCACAAAATACAGGTGAAGTTTCTGCCACAGAACACACAAGAAGCACTTTTGAGATGTGACATGAAAGAGACATTATTTTATATTTCCACTATCACTTCAGTTACACAGTTTTGACCAAGGTTAAAAAACATGCTTCAAATACTTCAGAGAGCAAGATTTATRACTTCCAAATCTGACTGCAACTGCCAAAATAAGTCTTATGGTTCTTGTAATAGAAACAGATTATGCCAGAAAAATAATCATCTGCATGTCACAASTCCTTGCTGGACCATAAAGAACTACAGGCAAGGAAAAAACCTACAAGCACATGAAATCTAACACTAATCTGTCTTCTCCAGCAAGATCTCCTTTGGTTTAGGAATGAATGTTGATATAGATCCAGAATCAAACACCAAYAGAACCATCCAAAAATTTCTGCTGCTTACCCTCTGGAGGTTCAGTATCCGAGTCCCCAAAAACCTCATCCTGGTAGCGGAAGATGTCATTGTGGACATAGAACTTGTTTGCAACAGAGCCCTAAGAGCAAATCACAGGGAAGAACTGAATCAATTACAACAATCYGGTAATGTAAAAATTGAAATAATGTGAAAACAAGAAAGGTTYGAGCAAATTGTCCTTTCCACAAGATTAATCCAAATTTGCCTCTTTTAAGAAAATAATGTTATTTGGGGCAGGAAAACGACAAAGAAAAAACATCACTCCTAACATGTTAAGTATGGATGGAACAAAGGAAAAAAAATTTGTTCAAGTGCTTTTAATTCCAATAGCTTACAACACTAAAGAAGTGATTGACAACTTCCTGGTGTTCAAAGTATCAATTTTTATCTCCAAGTCATATTGTCAAACAGAGTGATCTTGCAACACTCCTTTTTCACTATCATTTTCAATTCTGTGAACTGCTTTGTTAAAGAAGTCTATTTAAAAATGCCACTTCAAATGCTAAATCAGCACTTTATGAACAAGAAAATCTGGAACCCGTATTTTCAAAGTGACAGGACGCATTTCCCTCTTTCTACTACCTCTTTTTCAGTAAAAAGACCGGTTGCTAGGATAGCAAATCAAAGACAATATAGTTTTAATATGCTTAAGAAAAAAATGTGTTGCACTAACCTAGGAGTATAAAGTCAGGATATTTATAACTGATTTCAATATCCAAGGACAATGTACAATCACACAGAAGTAGTGTAATTCCCAAAGGAATTTTCAGAACMTAACTGCTGAATTTTGCGGCAAGTAACCTTCCCAGTTGAACCCTTGAGAGCGCAGCCCCTGGCAGCCCAGCACACCCACCTCAGGAGCGAGCACGAAGGTCTGCATGAACCTGCGCACGGGCTGCATGTTATTGGAGAGCTCCCCCATCACCTGCACCACCACGCCATCGTTGAGGGTGGCGTGGGCGTCCACATGACGGATCTTTGTGTGGCAATCCTTGAAGTTTAGTGACAGCACCTTCTTGTGGATATCCTAGGAAAGAATGGTACATGTGGGTTATGCTGCAGAAGCTGTTTCTGCCAAGKAAGCAGCTTTCAGAAAAAGCAAAATCATACACACTGGTTTAAGATACATTCCCTAACTCTGGAGGGAGAGCTTGGCAGGATGCTTGTTAAGTTTGCTTTGCAAGCAATTTTACATTATAAGCTTTCTATGAWGGAAGCACATTTTGCCTAACTATTGCTGTCTACAGTCAAGAAGGTGCTTTTCCTCCCCATTTTTTTTTCTTCTTTTACAGAAAGCACTTGAACAGTGTGGGGGTGAATCAGAGCTGGATACATTTCTTTTCTCAACCATAAAGGTGACAAAATAGAAGGAAAGAACAGCTTTCTTTTTAAAAGTTCTTACAGATTGCCCATAGACTGCGTCAGCTGGTTTTCCATTGGAATCCAAGCCACCGTGGACATAGGAAGAGTTCTTTCCATAAAACCTGGTGGAAAGAAATATTTTAATACCAAGCTTTGCTGTGTAAGAACACTGAGCCTCTCTATTAGAGTGCAGTACAAATAATACACTTTCAAGTAAGTTTCCTGTCTGAGTCACTAGAATAAAGCCACAAAATCTCATAATCCTGTTGCCAATCTGGGGATGGGAGGAAAACAAAGTTCTCATGTAAGCTGCGGCATTCAGGTGTGTCAGAGACCCACGCACCAACAACCAAAAAGCCAAAGTCTCACGGGAGCTCATGATCCAATCCCATTACCCTCTTTCTGCATGAGGTCTCCAAAACAACACCCTGAACATCCTGGATGCTGAAGGCTCCCTSTCAAGTTCTGATTTCAAGCTTGAGCAAGGAGCAACGGGACTGTTTTGCTCTCCTACAGTAAAAAAAGTATTGCAGGTAAATCTTCCCTTCTGGAACTGAGAGGTTATCACCTGAAATTCCCCAAGCACCATGGCACTGCACTCTGCCAGCAGATAAAAGACTGGAATGGATTCCATGGCACAGAGTCAACTGTCCCCTAACCTGAAGGGATGAGGCCAGCTGTCCACCAAAGTGGAGAAACACTCTGAGTAACTGTTCCTGAGACTGGATGGGGGGAAGGTGTTAGAAACKTCATCTGGCTACTCAAAACACAACAAAATGAAGTGTATCTTCATAAACGAGAGTAGTTTCAGAAGGATACCTGTCACACCAAACAGGACTGATTTGTTTAGATAATGGATTATTGTCTGTTGCATATCCACAATTTCCTGACTTTCCTTTTAGAAAGAGCTGGTGTGCCTCCCAGGAGAGACCAGTAGACAAGCACACAACTTATTCAATGTYTCCTCCTAGTGAGAGGGCATTTTATCAAGCCAAAAACTACAGAAATGCTCAACTAAGTGGTATTTCTCCAACTTCAATTTCTGTTGATTACACRCAGAAGTGGCAAACAGCATTTCAGTTAGAACCAGAACTCAGAAAATTAAAGAATTCCTGTAGTCTTTATTATCCATCTTTTAACCCAGCTGATCAAAACCAAAAGTAAACAATGCTCAGCATCTTAAATAAATCAGTTATTTTAAGTGATCAAATTCAGCAAGCTGACACAGTAATAAGATCATTTGCCAATTTTAGCACACAAGTTGAGAAATTCACACAAAAAACCAGCTCCAAGTGAAGCAGAGCTTTACCTGTGCAAATAGTCAGGTGCTTGGTTCAGCAGGGTATAGTACTGCCTCACGAACTCCCGCCCGACCAGCAGGGGACTTGGCTTCTCCATCACCATTTCTTTGGTCAACTGAAAACTATGGAAAAAAACAAAAGCTCCATAAACCATGWGCATTTCAAATGGCTGTTCTCATCCTGATTGCATAATCCACCTAATCACAGTGGAAAGCAYGGACCAGGACTGTTTCACCCTGTAAGCAGTTTAAGCAGTGTGTTTTCAGAGTCATCAGAGTTTTGGTGCCAGGGAGAGGATTCCTGGGTACCAAACCAGAGGTGGGAGAGGCTGCAAGGCCGAGGCAGGTCACCTCATAACCTGCCAGTAGTTAAGCATCCCACATATCCTCAGGAAAAAGCAGGTGGCAAGCAAGTAAGGTTCTTCAAGAGGATTTGCTAAGTGGCTAAGACATTTACAGTCAATCCAAATTCTACTTACCTCACTTGACTTCACAATCAGAATTAAAAGTCAGATGTTCTCAGGCAAAGCCTGTGCTACTGTATTAAGGGCATTTTTAGAAGGTCAGAATAAGTCCAATCTATATTTATCAGCAGCACAGCACTATTTGCTGTGAGTGTCAAGCACTCTGGAGGAATATTAGATTATATTAAAATTATTATGCTACAAACACATACTGCTCTTCCCCTGCTTCCACCAATCTCAGCAAGTCATTTCTCACTTAAACTCGGACCACCAGTCAAGTGAACAGCACCACCCATGCCCAGGGACAAATCCATCTGGGTACCTTCTACCTACCTTCCATGGAGCTATAAGTTACAAAAATAAAGTATTTGCAGGTAGGTTACACAATACATGTATCTCCAGCCAAACCAAAGCACATTCCCACATTTCCTTGTTATTAAATACTCAAACACGGTTCAAACTCATTCAAAATAGTTTTAAACTCACAGAGACAAACATCAATAGCAGGGCATGTTCTTAGTACCAAATACAGAACCAACAGCAGATTTTCTGCTTCACACTCAGYTGCACCAATCAGTAGAGAATGGGGGCTTAGTTCTTTCAGCAGCAAAACTGTTTGCTTTCTCCCACTACTGACCCCCAGTCTCCTTCACTACAGAGCCCTTTTCCCAATCACATGGTATTCAAATTCCATATGCACACTCTCCAGGTGTGACAAGCAAGTCAAAACAGACACTATTCAGCTGAGCCCTCTAAAAAGCAATTCAGGAATCATCAATTACTTATCTGCTTTTATTTAATACTGATAACTATAAATAGTGACAAGAAATGATGGTATCAGTAACTGGGGGAAAACCCAGACAGGATCACAGCCAGAACACAGAATGGGGGGGAAAACAGGAAGCCAAACTAAGTAGTCTTTTAGCATAGGATAATCCAGAAGGAGCCTGAAAAAGCTCGTGCCAAGCCAGGCATGTCTCAGGACAAGCTTTCTCTTGTCACAATACCCAAGAGCATCCCATACCCTGGGAAAACTGAGTTGCCCATGACTTATCCTTCAAACATAGCAAAAGGGAAAGAAAAAGAGTGGCTTTCCCACCTGCCTGTACTCAGGCCTGTCCCAGTTCATCCAAGGATCYTAAATGTTTGATACTCACTGTATTTAGTGAATTTCAGAAAACTTGTCCTTTAGACACCAAAAACTGACAACAGAGCAGAGCTTCAGAAGACAGRAGCAGGCTGGTGTTAATTTCAAACACAACCTACACAGAGTTGCAAAGGAAATCACAACCACACTGCTGGATGGACCAGGAACTCAAAACAGAAGCTTTAAGCTTTAAAGAGATGAATGTACTTAAAAAGATGCCATGGAAGCTGGTACTGTGGGTGAAGCTAAGTCCAAACGAACCTGGCAAATTTCATGTATATCAATCAATGGTCAAACACCCAACACATGGTAATCAAGGGACAAGGCAATGYTTAGCCACACTGTCAGAACATCCAGGTAACAGATCCGAGGATGTGATCACACCCAAGCTCCCAGCAGTGGCCAGAATGCACTGCAATCAGCTTTGCTGCAGGAATGCAGCTAAGACTCAAGGCAGAAGACATARCAGCAGAGCCATAATTTTGTATACATTGAGGTGTTTTGCTCTGCTTTTAATACCATCACATGTTACCATCTTTTTAAGTCTAGAATAAATGAGAAATCTCCCCATTCTATTTTGAAACACACTTTTCTCTAGGTTTAAACACAGCAAGAACAACCTGGTGAGCTCCAGAAGAGGTGTCCATAAACTCCCTCTCTTTCACCAGGATATGTGCCTATCGCCACCACACAAAGAAATGTTACCTACATGTTAATGTGCAGAAAAAATAAGACTAAATATGACCTAGAACTTAAAAAGGCTTTTCAAAACATTCAGAAGCTTTCAGCTGTTAGAGGACTTTCAAGAGTTAACCATGCAGAAAGGAAGAAATAGTCCATGGCTGGGTCTGGCCTGCAGGAAACACTCAGATTCTGCAAACCACTTTCATTTCAGGAAGGCTCTACTATCTGTGGTTTTGCAGAAGCCTTTGAACTCAAAATGTAATGTATTACAGATACAGATGTCCAACACCCACAGCACAGTCTGAGGTGACAAAAACCTCCAAGAGATGAACTCTTGCCTTCTACTGCATGTTAAATGAGATAACCATAAAATATTATCAGACAGTAAGAGAACACAGCAAAGGTAAAGTACAGCTAAGTGGTGACTACCACTGCTGACTTCATCACACTTTGCTTCCTCTTGAGTACCTGCAAAGCTCCAGAAGGAGCAGGCCAAGCCTAAAGCAGTGGGAGCAGAAGTGGCAGAAAGACATGACCTGCACTYATAGCTCCAGTCAGCTTAACTAACAAGGCAGGATTTCTTTGCTCCACAACAGTTAAAAATTTGCTTCTGTGCTGAGAGTTTACAGTCCTACCATACACCACATCACCATTTGGAGAATGACAGGAGGCACACTTAATTTCTTTGTGAARATATAGTTTCCTTGCAATTCAAGCTTATTCCTACAAATATAAATAGGCAGTTTTCTATTCGGTTCTGATAAACGATGAATTGGGCTCTTCTGAGAATTGTTTTCAAGTGCTTCCTAGAACACCAATGTACAAAGTCTGACATTCTAACATTGAGTGCTACAGGAAGATTTTGCCATAAAGTTCAACAGCTGATTCACCAACAGCTCTTTCAGGTTTCTGTTCTTCAGTGAAAGCCCTCACCTACATTAACCCACAGACACATCATCTTCTGCACTGGTCTCAAGAAATTTTGGAAGTGATGGGGCTTGACTAGGTCTGTCACACTTCCATGCTTAAAAATAYGCATAAAAGAACTTCCCTCCTGCTAAGGGTGAAAAATCTATCAGAACTAACTCCTAACATGAAAAGAGGAATTGCTGAGTGCCCAGTTGTTCTCAAGCAGATCTGAAAAGAAATGGGAAAGACCTACATGACCTAATCAGAGGACAACAATCTGTTTTTACTGCTGCTGCACCTGCTGCTACGTTRCCAGCTGCCATCTGCTCCTGTTCTYCAGCCAGCACAACCTGAATGGTGGAAGCCAAGCATCTCCTCAGAGACCATTTGCTCCCTACCACTCGTGAGCAATTTACTACTCCACTATTCCCTGATCCAAGAAAAACTGCTAATACTTCAYACTACATTTTCATTGCACAGCACATAATAGCACCAAATGTTTGAACTGTCACTATGCTACTCCTGATAAAAGCTTATCCACACATTTTCCTGTCAATTGACATAATGATGAAAGGGTGAAAATTGACAGGAAAAGCCRAAAATCTGATTATTTAAGATTCATTCATAATCATGCATTCATATTATCCCATATGTAAAACAAATTGGATAAGTCAAATTTTAACAAGTACACCATAACAATTCTGCAGCATAACTGAGCCCCTTCCTTAAGCCAAGGACTTAGAGGAAGACAAATACCTCCTTGACAGTGGTTATCACCTGGCTGATGGAAAATTCCACCATCTGTTACAATGCTCCCACTTGGCAGAAAATCAATGTCAGGCACTGAATTTCTGAAATAGTGTTATGTAAATTAGAGCCATTTATGTAAATTCCACATTAGCAAATTCAGATTTAGGCCCACAAAACCTATTAGTATATTAGTGTTCAGAAAAATGGACTCAGCACTCACATCTAGCATGGGTTATTATTTTCTTACCAAACTGCAATGTGGTAAAAGCAAACTAATCACTGCTGTCCCAACTCAATTTGTTTGGGGTTGTTGTGGATTTGGGTTTTTTTTAAAATTTTTGAATCAGACAAGTTTAGTCTGAATGTTGCTTCTACTGGACTTTCTACACAACAGAAGTGTGTGTTATGCTCATCACAGGATGTTTGGCCTCTCAGGACAACCAGTCCCAAGACCCCGGCAAAAGCCCCCTGGCCTGATGTAACAAGCCAAAGGACCAAAACCCAAATTTCACTTCCCAAAGAGTGTGGCAATTTTAAATATCTTCTGTCAAGAAAGAAAGAAGTAACAAGAAGACAAATTAAAATTGAATCATAACCTCAACAGGCTCTGATGTGTTTTTAACATTAGGCTCATTTCTTTGTTCTCTGCCATCTTTAATTACATTTTTTTTGACTTGCATTTTAATACAAGGAACCTTCTCAAGAAACTCAAAGTTCCTACAATGCAATCTCATCCTGAGTGAAATATTGTACAGCAGCTCACCCCTTCTCCTTTGGCTACTCAAGTGCTATAAGGTGACCGCCTGACTCCATCCTTCCACCTCTACAAACTGGTGGAGTTTACAGGGTGCCAAAACACCATTTCAGACCATCAAATTTTTCACACAATCCCACTCCCTCACTTGAGTATCAGTGAATTCCTTAACTTAAAAAAGGCTTTTTGGAAATTGAAGAAACAGCAGGAGAAGCTTATACAGAAAAGAGGTGTCTGTATCCATGCACAAATGTGGCAAACAGCAATTTTGCTGGAAATTAAAGGTCTGGTCAATAGTTAATAGGATTGCATAATTAAGTGTCATTTGGGATTTCTCCAAGTTGCTTAGCAACAGGTGAGCATGCTCAAAGCCACAAACCATGTATTTAGATGGAATAACCAGCTCTAGAAGCAGTTATTGCTGCTGTTATGGACAAAAAAAAATAAATGAAAGTAATGGAAGAAAATGCCAGTAGGCCTCTAAGAGGGATAATACAGACAAAGTTTAACTACAAAACAACAAATACAGTTAAYTCCAACTGTCCATACATTTTACATGACCAGCATCTGCTCTGCTGCTGACTAAGCAGTAAAAGAAAAAAACCCATGAGGCTGGTACCTGTGTGAACCATGATACAAAACATTAAAGTGAACAAGCTAAACTTGCACCCCATGGCAAATTCCAGGGCCCATCTCAGCTGGGGATTTATATCATCACACCRGCTTGCTCTCAAGTAGAAGAGTGATGTTAAGTAAATGTGTATTTAGACAAAAAGACCACAGATACACTGAGATACCCTTATTTTAATACAGCCTTAACTATCCAAGGGCAACAAWGAAACCCAAAACAACCCAGTTGTTGACCTGAGCTTAAATTACAGAGAGCTGAAAATGCACCTCAAATAAGCAGGCAGATGAAGTCCCAAAACATTAWTCTGCTTTAAAAAATAGGTCTCATTACTTGCCTCCCACTGGATGCAGAGGCAGACAATGTCACTGGGACAGAGACCCAGCAGCACAGCCTGCATTTCAGACACAAACCATTACAGCTGCCTACCTGTAACCAGCTCATCTTTTCTRCCTTTTGACAGATTCAGAGGCAAACTACTCAGCCTTGAAGAGGTTATCTTAAGTCAGCACTATTCCACAGGAGGCAAGAYGCTTGGTAGCCACAGTGAATGGAAGCTCAATGATCGGATGAGTTATGCAATAAATAAATATGAGGATCAAATTGGGACAAGCTGTGAAGTTACCAGCATTCAACTCTTACTAGCATCTCCAGGAAACATTGAGAGTCTGTAAGGTGAATGTATTCACCAGAAGCAGACAGTGAATGAAGTGTCAGAGATATCTGGCAGACAGAGGAGCCTTTAATAATCTTCCAAACACCTAATAAAACGTAGATCTAGACTGTCAAACTTAGCACAGCTATTTCTCCTTTCACTTGTGACTCATCTCCACTGTATGACCCACACAACCTACCAAGACAGGCAGTGTCTACATTCATAAGATACTTGAGGTGCTACAGGGAACTAGATCCTAAAAAAAATAATCACCAGGCAATCAGCTTTCCCTGTGCTTAATTATCCAGATGCAGCAGAAAGGCAGAGCAATACCTGAGCCCCTTTGGACACACACTGACAAGGGACTCTCTAGAAAAGCCATGTATCACACCAACACATGGATAAGAAAAATTAAGTTAGAAGCTTAGSTAGTTTCTAATCAAATCATCCAATCAATCAAAATTTAAGCACAATAAAAAATTAAAAAATAATTCAGAATTACATTCAGCACTGCCCATGCTAGTACCAAAAACCCCTCTGCTTGCCAGTGGCAGATGGGAAGCCTTACTCAGCAGCAATGCACAGCCCTTCAAACACTGGGAGAATACAAATAAACAAGGCAGCAATTGCTAAAGAGCTGTCAGTGTAGAACTCTGCCTGTGTTTTTGCTAACAATCCTAAGTGTGATCCACAAGTTGGTGGATATGATGGAGTCTGCCATTTCTTAGACAAAATTCAGCTCTACCAAGCAAGAAAGAGACAAACTGAAGGTTTCTAATGCTTTCAGTCAGAATCTAAATGAAAAGAGATAATTTTAGAGAAATGTTATTTCCAGAGCATTAMGCTCAAAAGCAGATTAAAAACAAAAAGATCACTTGAAGTGTAAGTCAGGGTACCTGATATCAGCAAACCCCTACAGTAAGGGATGAACATTCATCTGGGTAAGGAAAATGATATCAAACACTACTCCTGTGGCTAAGAGCATAAACTCCAAAGACAAATAGCAAACTAGGTCCTGCTTACAAGAGAAGAAAAAAAAATCAAACTCAAAAGAATCCTGAAAACCTGCTATTAAAACTAAGTGATATTCTCAACAAGGTGCTTGGGTTTTCTATTGATCCCTCAAACATTTCGCCTTCCCTGGCTGCTGAGCTAAGTGTGGTGTGGGTTTGGGGTTTTCCTTCCTTTTTAAAGCTGCTTCACCTGGTTTCCAAGTTTCTACATGATACCAATCATCACTTCTATTCAGCAGTTACCTGCTGTAACATTAAGYTAAGGTCATTTGTCCTGAGCCTAACAAGCAACACTTCATATCCTCATAAAAAGAGAGCTCTGTTGCATTTACCACTACGGAAAAACACGTGGCCCTTGTGATTTGACAGAAATTAAAAAGGAACTCCTCTTCAAAATCTGAGTTCTCTGAAAACTCAAAGCTTTGAGAATTCCCAGAAATATTCCTACATTTTTAATAATCCTAAAATCGGATTATCCTAAATGAGCTCTCAAATGTGGGGGAAGGATTTGCCTTTCTAACTGAACTTATTTTAACCTCATTGACCCCTCAGTTAGAAGCAATGTTTTTCTGCAAAATTACATTTTAAACATGCAAATTTCACCCTGAAGGGCAGTAGGATAGTGCTGAATGGTTTGTTTACTTTTTTTAATAAGAAATAAGTCAGCTTTCTGCCTCTACTGCTCTCCAGACTGCTTCATGATAAAGCAGCTATTTAGACCCTGTGATTTTGCCATTAGAACAGGTTTTGTTTTGACATCCAAGAGCTGCTCCAACATCTCGACGAAGTTGGCAGCAGGTCCAGTCATCTTCTCTTAGGTCTGCAAATTTTCCATTTGGCTCCAGTGCAGCTTCTTAAAGTAAAAAAGCAAAAGTTACTCATCAGCAGTCAGAAGAGGCAGATCAGAACCCTGAGCTACAGCAACACTACAGCAGAATTCAAGCTTAGTGCCACTCAGATTAGAATCACCAAGATTAAGATTCAAAATATTTTCTGCATGCCAAGCAACAGAGAACTGTAAAGAGAATCAACTCTTTTACCTCTACCTGCTTAGGTCACAGAAGAGGCTTAAACCTGATGTATCAGCTGTATCCTGGCACTCAGGACTGACCCATCCCAGCACTGTTACATTAAAAACACAACACAGCCAGCCCAGSAGCAGGCAGGAAACAGCACAGGGCAGAGCAGATGGAAATGGAAGATGGGCACCAGCCCTCTGCAGTGCAGAGCTGCACGTTTGCCTCAGCAAGGAGTCAGGTTCAGCACAGATCACTCCTACATAACTGACAGCAGCCAGGTCCTGCTCTGAAAGCTGCACTGCACCAGCCATGGCTTCCTGGAAGAGCTCCAGACTTAATATAGCAAAGCTGGGACCTCAAGCCAGCACAACTCACTGCCTGCAAAGTTTAAGGATTCTTTTACAGTACCTGAGGATCTGACTTCTGGTTTGCTTTTTAATTACTCAATGAGGTAGCTTAAGGTTATCAAGTCTACTAGTAGATATCCCAGGAAATCAAATAATTGCTTYAACTCTGCAAATTTTATATAGGCACCTGTAAAAAAATCACCCAGTCTTCTAGAGCAAACTACCACTTTTATTTTATTCCATGCAGAGAAGACTGCAGCCAGCACAGCAACCTGCACCACCCTGCTGAAGCCCTGCTCTGCTTGGATTCCCTCTTTGACTCTTCAGTCCTGTCAGGCAAAAAGGCCCAGGTGCTAATATTAAAAGCTAAATAGTGTTTTCTAATTGTAACAGGACATTTACCTTTATGAGTGCCCTCTCATCAGGTCCTACTATTTTGAACAGAAATACCAAGATGTACTTAAAGCAACATCACCTTTGTTTTATTTCCCTTTCAGTAAAGGGTTGCTCCATATGTTTGCATTACAATTTGCAAYGTGAAAAATAAAGCTCTGAAACAAAGAATTTGCTGTTTCATCAAGTGCATAAAGATTCTGTTTAAAATTCAGAGGTTCAAACTCCACCAGATGYGTTGAACTCTACTGATGCTGTGGTGCCAGCACCAAAGGGAGCAGCAGAGCAGTGGTCCTGCCATCAAAGCACAAACAAATCCTTTTGTTGTTTCTCAGACTGCAAATGCAAAGATTACCAACAGAAATCCTGATGGGCTTGGCACACTTTGACTAAGTCTTGTCCACCAGGTTTTCTTCTTTAATTTTAATTATGCCTCCCTGCCATCAACTTAAGGAGTCCACACTTAACATAATCTTGCAAAAAAAGGGCAAATTCACCTCAGTCAGGAACTGGGGCCACTCTTCAGGTCCTGATGTATACAAACCTAAGGTTTTTAAAAAGACTTATAAATATAAATTTGTGATATACATTTGCAAAGGTTCCAGCATTGATCTTTTTTCCYCTAACAGCTTTTGCACAGTTACACTTTCTGTCAGGTTTCAGTAGTGTCTTTCAGACAAATCAGTCCCTGCAACACGTGATACTGTCAAAAAGGTCGTGAGATTTCCATCATAATGGATGTAAGACTTCAAGCACGTGAACACTTCCAGCCAACCTTCAAATTAGYTACATATACCATCCACTAAAAAAAAAAAAGCTAGACTCACAACTTTACATTATTATATATGTTGACTGAAACATCCCAGGAAAGGTGAATTCAGTTCACAGGATGAGAAGATGCTACCATCAGCATCATGGAAGTATCACAGAGCTACCYAGAAAAATGGTTTGGCTTATTCTTTACAGATAGAGAATGAGAAAAGTGAAAATTCGGTCAAAGGGAAAAATACTAGGAAAGGTCTGAAATACAGTTTTTGTCTGTCAACTTCTGCACTTCCCTTTATGGCATCAATCTAACAAGCTTTGTTAGCTAAAAAAAAAAAAATCCAACACATCCCTCCCCACGTTTGATTTATGGCATCTGGAAGCATCAGCTTCCAAAGCTTGATAGCAGTGTCCAGATTTCCTAAATCTGTCACTCCTGGCTGTGAGAGCAGGGGCTTGCCAAAAATAGCACACACTGGAAACATGGCGGCTTGCTGCAAATGCTGCTTTCCCCCGGTGGTGGAACAAAAAAATCCTTCTTTTGCTAAAGACTACTTATTCTATTCATGCAAGCCTTAACACAGAAGGTCACCAGGTAAGTCCGCAGAGAATGAGGAACGCGGTAGAACATCCAGTTCAACACTGGGAGCTGCTGGGAGATGGATGGAAACCTTTTCTCTGGGGTTTCTCCAGCACGTACATCTGGGGCCTCACAGGATGCTGGAAAGTCTCATTACAAGCACTACCTAGCATTTAAATCTTAGCTTAATCTCGGATTCAACCAAGGTCATACGGTAAACCAGGTTAAGATCCACGCTCTCCTGCTCGAATTATAACTTCCTTCACCTATAAAGTTATAGGAAGGGAGGCACCCCGAGCTGATACCCAGGACCAGACCGTGCGAGCAGCCAGCGCTGCCCCTCCATCCACAGCCACAGCTCCCCCCGAACCGGGACCACCTCGGCCTTTGGGTGGGCTCCTCCCCGACCGCACCCGCCCAAAACAAAACCCAAAAGCAGAGAGCGAAAAAGCCTCCGAGGCTGGAAAGCGAGAACAAAGCTCGACCCGCACCCCTCGCCTCGCACAATGCGGGCCCGCGAGCAGCCGATCCCCCGCCGCCCCCCCTGCCCCGCACCGCTCCCGCCGGCGGCTCCGAGGCCGCCGCGGCACCRGGAGCTTTGGCCAACGCTGCGGAGCCCGCGGGGGCCGCGCGGCCGCGGGTCGGGCGGGAGGGCGCCGGCGCCCGCCACAAAGCGCCGCGGGGAGCGGGCGGGATGAGGGGGAGGGGGGCGCCAGCAGCGCCGTCCCGCACGGCCCGCGGCCTACTGAGAGCCGGGAGCGCCTCGGAGCCGGGGCGGTGCGTGCGGCCCGCGGTCCCCCCGGGAAGGCGCGGCCGCGCTGATGTCTCCCCGCGCCCCCCACCTCCTCACCTGCGGGCAGAGCGGGACGGGAGCGGAGGCGCCGCTTCACCACAGGGCCCGGCGGACGAAAAGCGCCTCACGCAGCGGCGTGCTCTGCCGCCGGCTACATATATCCGGCGCGCAGCCTACCCCAGCGGGCGCGGCCCAGCCAGTCAGAGAGCGGCGCTCGCCCTTACTCGGATGCCGGTTGGCTGACAGCCGTGAGGAGGCGGGCGGAGAGCTGAGGGGCAGCTCACTCAGCCAACCATGTAGCAGCGCTCCGCGGGGCGGGGAGAGTGATTGACAGACGGGCTAACCAATGGACGACGGGAGATTGCTGATAGATTGGCGCTTTGGCCAATGGGGCGACGCTCCCCGCGCCAGCAGGCGCGCAAGGCGGCGCGCGCCGGACGCCGCAGTGTGGTTGAGCCGCACTGCAGCGCCCTTGAGAAGGTGGTGGTAAACCCCGTTACAGATGGGGCGGCCCCGCGGGGCGCGAAGGCCAATGGGAGGGCGCGCTGGGCGCTGACGGACAGTTCCCCGCCGCGGCTCTTAAAGAGGCAGTCGGCCGCCACGCGGGGCGGCGTCCCGCGCTCCGCAGCGTCTCCTGCTGGAGGGACGCAGGGAGGCGCTAACATGGCGGCGGGCGCCATCACGGGGCTGAGGGGGCACTCAGAGCCCGGCGCCCGCGGCCGAGCGCTGCGCACTCCCAGGCASTGGCCGCCCGCTTTGGCTGTGTCTCCACAGGCTGCTCGGGGCTCACCTGTCCCACGCACCTGAGAGAAASCCCCAGTGCGGGTGGGCAAAAGGAKCTGCGCACCCCAAGGCACCTCCMTCACACCCAGCCCGGCCGCTCACGCCAAGCTGAAGCTGGTGGTCACTGGTGGTCACCGTCCCCTGCCCATCCCGGGAGGCTCATCCAGCTGCTGCTTTTCCCTCGCAGCTTCTGAGCAAAGCAGACTCAGCATCGTCTGCCCCAGAGGAAAGCCAATGCAAGCAGGAGCATTTTTTAACACACCTACAAAGGAGGAGAAAGGCCTGAAAGTTCTCAGATCCTTTTGCTCACCAGCAGGTGCTGGTCCAGGGAYCCTGACGAGCAGGAGGGAATGGGAGCAGGCAGTGAGCCAGAGCTAAGCAGCTTCCAGGCAGCCATAGCTTTCCATTTGTTTGTGTCACATCACATCCCACACGTATCTATGACATGAAGCACTCAGAGATGGATTTCACCCTATAAAAATKACTTCCTGCCCACTGCCACATCCCTGAGCGCTGCCTAAACCCCTCCCTGCAATGCCTTGCAGCAARGGATACAGACAGGATTGGCATGGGGCCACCCTCGGCATTAATATCCTCCCCCAATACCTCAGGCTATTTTTAGCCTAAGCCATGCTGCAATCTGCCAGTTCATAAATCAGCACTGCAGACTTTCACAAAGTTTAACGTGAGCCCCGTGACCCAGCACAACAGCCCGCCCTGAATAAACTCTGCCAGGGGGATCCTGGGCATCTCTCTGCAGAGCAACAGTGGGGCAGGGAATTGCCCTTGTATAAAACCATCGGTACAGCAGCAGCATCCTGTGCACCTCAAAAGAAATGCCCTGACCCCCAGCTGGTGAGGCAGAAAACAAGAAACACGCTGGTTACATTGCCTGCTACAGGTTGGGCTTCTCAAGAGGAAGATGCTGAAAGCCAGCACGCGGTCGGGAAGCGTCACACAGAGCTCTGCCAGCTCTCCTCAGCCCTGGTGTGACGCTCTGTCCCCTCTCCAGCTTCCCTGCTCCCGGGTCCTCCACCTTGACTCGAGTTTTTTAGAATGGGGCTCATTTTTCTTCAAAGGACCATACAGCCAGGGAAGAAAAAAAACCCAAAAGAAACCAACAGAGAAAGCAGACACATCTTCAGGGACCAGGACCCTTCTCAACCTGCTCTGYATTACAGACTCCCCCCAAACCTCCCGCCCCCAATATCCAGTCTACCGGAGCTCTCCCAAGCCAATAAATCTCAAAACCTCAAAAACCAGACACAAACGAGCTTTCTTTAGCCCRGCCCCATCCTCATGGCTGTCCCCACCGCCCTCCCGCAGCCCTTTGTCCGTGCTGATCCCTAGCCCGGAGGCGAGCAGAGCACCGGCGCTGGAGCTCCACACGGCCCAGCCACCACCCCAGGGCTCGGCACCGCTCCTTCCCCCGCCCTCCGCGGCATCCCCGCCTCCCGAGGCCGCGGCAGGCCCGCCCCTTCCTCCGCGCCGCGCCCGCAGCCGCGATCGGGATCCGGGGTCCGGGATCCGGGAGCGGCTCCGCCATGCCGGTGGGTGCGGGGCCCGGGGGACGTGGCGGGCGGCGGGGCGGGGAGGGAGCGGCCGCGGGGCTCCCCCGACCCTCGGTGCTCCCGCAGTCCCGAGGTTGCCCGGACCTCCGGGGCTCTTTCAGCCCCCTGCGCTCCCCAATCTCCCGGGGCTCCTCCAGCCCTCGAGGCTCTCCCAGATCCCCGGGGCTTCTCCAGGCTCTGGGGCTCCCCCAAAGCCCCCGACTCTCCCAGTCCTCGAGGCTCCCCCAGCCCCTAGAATTTCCCCTCTCCTCGATGCTCCCCGAGTTCCCCAGAGCTCCCCCAGCCTTCCGGAGCTTCCCCAGCCCCCCAAGGTCCCCCAGATCCTGCAACTCCCCCAAACCCCAAGGTCCCCCAGATCCTGCAGCTCCCCCAAACTCCAAGGCTCCCCCAGTCTCCCAAGGGCTTCCCCAGTCCTGAACTCCCCCAAAACCCAAGCTATTCCCAACCCCCATGGCTCAAACACAGAAGGGCAGCATGTATGAGACTCTCCTTCCCCCCTGCCTGCACACTTCCCCAAAGCACCCRGGGCCTTTAGGAAATAAAACCCAAGAAAATGGCAATTACACTGAAAAAACCCTAATTGGAGCCTCCATCCAAAGTTCCTTCCTGGGTGAAAGATCCCAAGAGGATTTTAGCTTCACAGTGGCAGGGGGCACAGGGTGGTTCTGAATAGAAGGAAATTTGGGTTGCAGGTAACAAATGCACAATTGTTTTACTTTTCTTTTTAAAGGACAGTAAAAAGCACGTGCTAGAGGAGGAAATTAGGACCCATCTGGTGCCAAAGGTTGAAGGCAGTGATTGGTTACAGGCAAACAGTGTTTTTGTTGACCCAGTGTTGCTCACAAGTAGTGMAGATATTGCTGGGGCCCCATTGGAGGGGAGGGATGAAAAAACAGCACTAATGGCCCTTAAATTTCTGTTTTGCTTTTATTTTTATTATGTTGAGGACCAGAAGCCCTGTAGATGCAAGAGGAATAGGATGGGGAAGCACTGAAAACCTCACAGATTTAAGTCAGGACAGCGAGTAGCTGGATGCAGGAGATTTGCTTCTCCTTGGGTCCCCTGGACAGGCTGAGTAAGTCCAGCAGAGGCCATGGAGATGGCCATTTATGCTGACTCAATAGCCACACATCTCCAAAGGCCCCTCAGGATTATGCTGTGGGGGACAGCACAAGGACACTGTAGGGAGGAGTACCAAGAGYTGTCAGTTTTGCTGAGGATCCCTTAGTGGTGTGTGTATGTGCCTTTTGACTTGGGAGGCTTTGAACCTGCCCAAGGAAAAAGGCAGGTGTGGAGTGCTCATGGTGCATTTCCAGCTGTGCTCACCCTGACCCCTGGACTGCCTCTTTTCTCTCCAGAAACACGAGTTCTTCGTTGACATGACCTGTGAGGGCTGTTCCAATGCAGTCACCCGTGTCCTGCACAGGCTGGGAGGTGAGTCAGTGCTGGCTGTGGGACAGCCAGCTCCAGGGCAGTGCCCTGAGGTCCTCCATCCTCAAGGATAACGCTGTGGGTAAAATTTGAAAGTTGGAAACTTCTTGCTCTGCTCTGAGGCTGCTCCTTAGCTGGTGACAAGTCACTGGTGGTTTGCAGATCTGTGACCCTTGGAGACGTGTCAAGGGAGGGAGGAGGTGCCACGGCTGCAGGTGGCTCTGAGTCACCAGGGCCTCACCCTGAGCCCTGGGGAAGGACACTGGTGAACCCCTGCTCAGGCTGCCAGAGGGAAGGGAGGTGAATGTCCTGCCTGGCCTTGTTTCCAAGGAGGCCTGGGGTGTCCGTGGTGCTTCCCCAGATGTGTCATCAGCAATCACGGGGAAGAGCTGCTGAGCACAGCCTTTGGTGCTTGTCTGTGTAGCCTATTTTTAACATCACCTGGAAAATTATAAAAATTATAACCCATGTCTTCTGTTTGCTGGCATTTCCAAGAGAGAAGGATCTGGCCTGCACTCGTCAGTTGAGAGGACTTGCTCCCCTCAGAGGGAGAACAGCTTCCAGCCACCAAGGCAAAGGCCTTACAACTTCTTCTAGACCCCATTACAAGGCTCTGACAATTCCATTTTCTCTGTGTGTGGTTGTCAGCATCTCCATCACTCTTCAGCAGGCTGGCCAGTGTCAGCCTCRGTGATGATGAGGCATAGCTCTCAAAGCTGATACATACCTACAGGTTTTGTGAAATACATAACTGGATGGAGACTGCATGTCCAGTTCCTCTTACTGGGATGAGAGTGGTTCACCTTTATTAGGCACTGGGAAATCCACATGGTAAAATATCTTTTCTCTCCTTTTACTTCCAGCTGGTAGGTGGTACTGCTGGTTTAGGCATCTTGTCCTGAGCCTTTCCTAACCCTATTCACACTAAGCCAGAGCACAGACTGAGCTGGATGAAAATTTTAGTGGTTGGTTTGAACTCAGCTAACCCAGATTCCTACATGAGTGATTGTGTTGATCCAAGGTGGGGTGAGCAGATTAAAGCAGTTGAGAGACTGTGGTACCTGATGTGGAGCTGAAGCAGATTGAACTTCCTTCATACCATGGCTGGCAGGACAGCAGGTTGGTTTTGCTGGTTGATGGTGGTGTCAGAGTGTGCTGGCAGGAGATAAATGTCCATTTGTCTGATGCCTTGGGAAGCACAGATGTGTGAAGGTGAGCTTCCCCTGTGCTTACACCATTTGGCTGCTTCTAACTCTGCAAAATGTTTTTCCTCATAGGTGTCAACTTTGATATTGACCTGCCCAACAAGAAGGTGTACATTGACTCCGAGCACAACGTTGACACCCTCTTGGAAACCCTCAAGAAGACTGGAAAGAATGCTTCCTACCTTGGGGAGAAGTCTGCACAGTAGCCCCTTGCCTGGTGTGAGGAGCTAGGTATATACCAGCTGTCCTCAGTGTGGAAGAGAGACATCTGAGCTTTTTCCAGCTCTCCCAGTAAAACAGCATCTTCCTGGAACACACACATTTAAAAAGACCTGCAAGTCCAGCTTCAGCAAACCCCTCATGTCAGAGAAGCAGCTGGAGCACACACAGGGACCCCTTAGCTGTTCTGCACAGCCTGTGTGATGCCAGCCTTGGCTGTGGTGGAGAGGTAGAACACAGCCTCTGTGCCATTCCCCGATGAACCCAGAGTGTGCCAGAGCATATTGTGAATGAAAACAAATCCCAAACACAGAGAGAGTGGTGGGAGGGTGATGGGACACAAAGAGCCCTTTGGATGTGAGATGCTGTGGGTTGGCTCTTAGCACAAGGACCTCCAACACCTGATTCTCCTGATAAGGCTTTTAATCCTCCACTACACTTAAGGATGGAAAAACAGCAGCTCCCTGCTACTCTTCTGGATGTAAAATGCTGGTTTTCAGAATAGATCCCAGTACACACATTCCCTGGCCAACTGTCTATTCCAATGACAACCTGATGGTTGCAGCCTGTCAATTTTCCCAGAATTCCAGCATTATGAAGACATGTACAAAACTCTGCTGACTGTAAAATATATTGGCGCACAAGGTTCAGTTTCAGTGAAAAGAATAAAGTGGGAGAGAACTGCCTACTCACTGCATGTATCATTCTTTATTGTGCAAAATTATTACATGGCATCTCCTAAGAATTTGTTTCTGTCAGTGCAGCTTTCTGATCCAGTGACTTTTTTTTTAATGGTCTAGTTGGATTGTCACAAATGCCCAGCACAGATGCACTGAAACCAGTTCATGCTGATTTAATTCCCAGTCAGTAAATTAAATCAGGGATTTATACCAGCAGGAATTAAATTGATACCAAAAAGAGCTGAGCTGATAGTGATGTGTGTGCAATAGATTTGCATTGCTTAATAGGCTGACAACAGATTTAAAATCTGCAGTTTGTATCATTTGAGCAAGCTCTCCATGCTTCTTAGAAATTGTTTAAAATCATAGCTGTCATCAAATAACAACCCCACTTAACAGAGGGAGGCTGATCTGAATTGATCAGTGCCTTAAATAGTTTTCAGTGTATTTCAGTTTCCTGGTATTGACTGGAAGGGCTGTTACAGCTTGCAGAGACTTGTGGACTATGTGTCTGCAGAATTTAACTATTACAGCAAAGTCAGTCTCAAATAAGGGGGGTGTGTCTCTTTTCCTGGCCCAGTTTTCCCATTTCTTTCCTTATATGACATCAAGGCAGCTGGTGAGTCAGTTCAGCTGGCCAGCGTGGCAGAACATTTCTCTGGATGTCTTTGTTTTCCTGTTGCATTTTAGCTGAAGCTCTTTGACTTATCCAAGGATCTTAAGACCCAAAACAAAGGAGAGCAGGGGGCTAGACTGCCCTTGCAAGATCACTACAGCAGTCAGGCTGAAAATCCACTAAATTTAAATTTTGCACAGCACATAGGGAAGGTTTTTGGGGGCCCATCTGTTAAAGGAGGGAGGGAAGTTGCAAATCCTTGGCTCTGCTGGATAGATTTCCTTTGGCCCTCTTCCTGCTTGACCGGCAGATTATCACCAGATGTCCGAGAGATAAGTAGAGGGCTATGACCCACAGAGGGGATGGAAGGCGGGACTCCCTTTTGGGGGGGGAGGGGGGGGTTTGAGTTGGCTCTGGAGATGAGGGTAGCCAAGAAGTGGCCCCTTAGGCCCCATAAAAGCAAAGTCTCACTATTGATCACAGTGCTGATGTGCACAGGGCAGAGCAGTCCCGGTGTGTATGGTGTCACTTGTCTATCGTGCATTCTGTGTTGTTTGGGTATCTCATGTATTTTATCTTAGCCCTTTGTGAGGCCTGTCAGAAACCTTGGCACCAGTCTTAGCATCTGTGCTCTCAGCGTTCTTGCCCTGGCACCCAGGCCATAGAACTTTTGACTTGGGAGCTCAGACAGGCATCAGACTCTCATCTCTTTTTAGAAGCATTCAGTCAGATGTCTTTTCAGGTCTTGTTCTGAGCTGTATGGACAGCCTTGCCAGGATCCATTACGGCGGACTAGGACTTGAAAGAATGTGAGGGCAGGTAGAGGCTTCTGACTGTAGGATTCTCAAGCATCCATCTTTGCAGTTCTTGGAAGAAATCATCCAGTTAGCATCTTCTTCCTCCAGGCTTCTCTGAGCCTCATCAGCTCCCCATCAGTCTCACCTCGGTCATCTCCTTTTGCATTCTCTCAGTCTTCGCAGCCATTTTCCTTGCCAAGAGTTTTCTGTTCCTGTTGTGTCCCCGTTGTCTGTCACGTCCTGTCCTGTGTCAYGGGTGTCAGCACACATTTGTGCYRGGGCYRMTCTGCCCTGCCGCATAGCCTGGCGCAATARGAGAAATCCCGGGGACTTGAAGTTTGTAATGTGGGGTGTAGTTGGACTCTAGATGGGATTTGTAGATGGACACAGGATATCTGGAGCTCTTAAGTTATCCTGCAGCTCTTTAACTTTTGTCCTAGCTTTCTTTCAGATGCAGAAGGATAAAATCCAGGGCAGAGCACCCCATCCTGGGTGAGGGGATTCCCCCGATCAGGTCAGTCACTGTTTGTCTCTGCAGAGGAAGCATAAATGGTGGCTGTTACAGCACTGTTCTTTGTCTCTCTTTTTAGTAAGTCAAGGCCGAGAGCAGCAGTCAAGGCCGAGTGGGCAAGGTGAGCATTGAGTAGCGTACAGAAGCAGTTGTTATTGCTGAGGTCTCAGTTTCTGGTGCAGTTCTAAGCATCTCCTCTTGTTTTTTTTCTTTTAGGTGGTCCACTTGCAATCTATCCTAGCCGAGCATGCCCGTGCCAGGTGGGTGCAAGCTTAAGGTATCGGTGTGGCATACTTGTCAGATTAGGGAGGTTGTGTTTTCACAGTATCTAAGCATGCTTTTCTGCTTTGTGTCCTTGCAGGYGCTGTCACTGCCCTAGGCATGCCAAGGAACAGAGAAGGGCAGGTGAGTCAGTGTTTAGGYAGGCTGACTCATAGGTGAGCGTTATGCAGCAGCATGCTAAGCRTGTACCTTTTYTTTTTGCAGGTATCTTCTGGGCAGCCTCTGGAGTCAAATCAAGATTTGAGGTGARCTGGGCCAGTGGTATGGAGGACTCCCRGGGATTACTGCTTTTGAGRGCAGTAGTCAYGTTTTCTGTTTTGCSTTAGGTACCCTGAGGAGGCTTGTAGCCAAAGCTTGGAAACAGCAGCACCGAAGCACACACGGAGGACATCTCAACGTCCACATCCGACTGAGGATGAATTTTGTCCGCTGCTCTTCCAAAAACTAAGTGTCGGGGCCAATGGTTGGGAGAAGGGGAAAAACCTTTACTATCASAGGAGGCAATCTGATGTCAGCTTAGCGGAGAGGTCTGTAGTGGGGCAGGCTGTCTGGGAGTAAAGGGAGAGGGTTTCCCCTCAGCCTCACCAGAGCCTTTGCSGGGCAGGGCAGTTCCGACCCATGTCCACATTCACATGAACTTTGCGTCGTCCACCTTCCTCGACTCGACGTCATCACGGATCTTTCCCCTGAGGAGCTCGCCTTCAGGTCCAGAGCTATAGCCATGGTCACCCGGCAGTCTGCTTCCTTCTCTAGGCTTGCTGAGCCTCTCCAGCATCCTTTTAACAGCTTTGGCACTAGCTTCTTTTAACGAGTTACATTTCATCATCACGTGCTATCKTCATAGGGCTTCCTTTCCTTTGGCATCATCAGCTTCTGGCTCATCTTGCGCTAGGAATCTCGGGTCCCTAAGGGGAAAGTGCCAGGCAGTTGCTGCTTGTCTCTGTGTTATGTCATCTGTGTCTATGTTAGGTTGTCCRYGTCTGTGTTATGTAGTCTGTGTCCATTGTCTTCCACGTCATAGGCCTTTGCTACGTCTCGATGCTTTATCGGCACTATTCTGTGCCATATCGCCCGTATTCTACTCACGTTCCTTTCCGGATAACCCTTATTCCRGCATCTTTACATTTTTACTCTTTGAGGCAGAAAGAATTACACAAGATGTTCTCATCCRTCTTCCTTCTCACTACCAGCTTTGGTAGTGCCTTTTTTTTCCATGCCATTCTCTTGGACTTCTAGAGGGAGCATCTTACACCCTCCTCACGTGACTGCAGTAGTTCTATAGGTTCCATCTTCTCAATGGGTATAGGGCTCAAGAATTAATCTTCCAGAGAGTTATCTCAAGTCATGGCTTTTATTGTGTGTACCTACGTTGGCTTATATTGTATGTACCTATGCTGGCTTATACTGTATGTACTTACATTGTGTGTACCTATGCTGGTTTATACTGTATGAACCTATATTGTGTGTACCCGTGTTGGCTTATACCATATGTACTTACATTGTGTGTACCTGTGCTGATTTATATTGTATGTACTTACATTGTGTGTACCTATGCTGGTTTATACTGTATGAACCTATATTGTGTGTACCCGTGTTGGCTTATACCATATGTACTTACATTGTGTGTACCTGTGCTGATTTATATTGTATGTACTTACATTGTGTGTACCTATGCTGGTTTATACTGTATGAACCTATATTGTGTGTACCCGTGTTGGCTTATACCATATGTACTTACATTGTGTGTACCTGTGCTGATTTATATTGTATGTACTTACATTGTGTGTACCTATGCTGGTTTATACTGTATGAACCTATATTGTGTGTACCCGTGTTGGCTTATACCATATGTACTTACATTGTGTGTACCTGTGCTGATTTATATTGTATGTACTTACATTGTGTGTACCTATGCTGCCTTATACTGTATGTACTTATACTGTATGTGTGTTGCCTTATATTGTGTGTACTTACACTCTATGTACACTTGCACTGTAAGCATCGGCTTATATTGTGTGTACTTATATTGTACCACTTATGATCGGAGCTGCCCTGCCCTGGCACGTAGTCACATTAGGTAGAACAGTTATAAAAACTACTGTTCATCTCTCTTTTACGGCATTTTGGGTAGAAAATTTATTGGTCCAGAGCGGGGACAAGTCCTAGCTTTCAGCCACTTGTTGACCACTTCCTGTTGTCTCACAGGTCCCTGAGGCTACCGATTTCCCCAGAATCTACCATTTGACGTCAAGGARCAGAAGCCTTAAGATGTGTGGAAGCACGTTCTTCAGCATCTCAAGTAAGGGCCRCAGTGAGCATGTAAGGGGGAAGAGTGTGTGAGCATGTGTGAGAGCATGTGTCTGTCTGTGTCTGCATGTGTGAGCGCATGCTGACTGGATTTAACCTTGTGTGTGTGACTTTAGCTTTTCAGGTTTTTCAACTCATTTTTAAATTTAGAATAAAAAATCCCCAGCCGGGTTTTTTTTTTCCCCCATCTAGGTTTTTTTTCCCTCAGTCCCGGTCAGTAGGCAAGGCGACATTCATCGCCAAAGTTTGGGGGCGGACCGTCCAGGGAGCGGGGTTTTCGTCAGGCAGGAGGATTTTTTGGAGGCTCCTGGGAACCACGTTCCCGAGGACCAATGGTTGCTGGGGTGTAATTTAGCAGTTGTGATGGGAGTGATGGTGAGTTTGTGTGTAATGYGCAGGGGGTGTTAATGGTAGATGARTGTTGTTTTTTGTGTGCTTTTGTTGTTTTGGGTTTCCTGTAGCAACAAACCAACATGTAATGAAAATAGAAAAAGGTTATCATCTTGTGTTAATATGTGGTTTGTGTTGTATTACTCTGTATTGCAGTATGAGCACAGGGTGAACTCTCTCCTCCTTGCTGTGACACCTGGGCTGGCAGGGATGACACAGTGACCTCGGCCAGCCGACGCTGCCTGTGCCATCACCTGGCATTGACGTGTTTGATGAAAATCCTTTCGCTGGGATTTTTCTCCTCAGAAGCCTAAAAACAGAAATGGARCCAATAACRATCTGCTGGCTGTGGAGTGTGGGCTGGAGATGGTTTAGCAACAGGGGCATCTTGGATTGGTCTCCTGTGCATTGTTTC
>JACDOX010000501.1:0-64654 GCA_014549065.1 Cardinalis cardinalis
GGGGAGTGGGGTACATAAGATAGACAGATGATACAGAGCAATCAGGGCAGCTGGAAGGTGGGACCCATGTTTCCCCTCGAATCCCTCGAAGCCCAGGACAGAATTTTCTGGAGAAGAGGGTGGTGGGCAAGGGTGATTGACATTTACCGAGGAGGGGGAGAACCAGGGCGAAACCATTACAAAACAGGGGGAAACAGAACAGTCCAACTAAACACAACACAACAAAACTGAACACGGTTGTTTCTGTGATTTCTTCTTGGACTATATCTATTCTAAATGTAGATAAAACCCAGGTGTTTCATTCTTTTGTACCACACTGCCACAGTAAGTTAATGGCATTGTCCATTCAAACAAATATGAATTGAAACTTACTAGCTGGTGTTTAGAAAAATCCTTTTCCTGGTCGAGTTCAGAATGAGAATATAATGCCTTATTTTTCAAGAGCTGCCTATTTCAAGGAGAGGTCATGCATGGTACTGACACAAGTAAAGTGAGGGTTAATTTCTTGTCAAAAATGTCAAACGGACAAAGCTTTAGGGCTCAATTATGTCTCTGTAGAAGCAGATGAGAGTGAAGAGCAATCAGTTAAGTTTTTTCCCTACCCAGTCACGTTTTATCACAGAAATGTCAATGAATTCCTCTTTTTGAAGTCTTTTGGGTTCACACATGCTGTTTCTAGAACGAATAATTTGTTGTTTGAAAATATAGATTAAAGGACTTGTTTTGAAATGTTTTAATACAGATTTTTTTCTGTGATCTGTGTTACAATTTGATCCCACAAATGTTTGCATAGGTAATCTGAAAAGATTCAGACTCTGCAGCTCCACACCATAAGTAGCCCCTCCTGATGCTACTGTGTACAGCCTTTACCTCCCTAAGCAGTGTCTTTCCTCACAAATAAACAAGAAGCACAGGAGAATGCAGAAGACTATCTTCATGTCTAATATTAGCTGCTGCCACCTTCACCTCTATCTGTGAGGGTGACTGGCAGAAACAAAAATGTATTATCTCCAGGGCTATAGGACGTGACACAGTGATCATGCACAAAAATTTTACGCATACTCTGGAAGAAGAGAATGTAGAGGAGGTCTCACTAACAGCCTGTGTGAAAGTATTGCAGTGCCAATTTTTTCCTCCAAGTGCTTTGTGCAATCTTACAGTTCAGCTAAAATCGAGGTGTTCAGACTTTTCCTTCAGGGATTAATTATACTCTTCCATAAGAGATGGAAATAAGAACATTTTTCTGAAATCTCACTGTATAAACCTCAGTAGAATCTCCATCATTGTCTTGAAGTTTTATACCTATTTCCCTGGTATATTTAATTGTTCTTGTTTATACTTGCAGCCTTTGCTAGCTCTTTCTTGTCTTTCCTGTTCTGACCCCTCCACTCTATGCACTGAATCCCTGACCACATGTATGCAGCAAATGTGTATTAGTGGGCCTGACCATGAAATATTTCTTTGGCATTATCTTTAAAGAACATGCAGACGTAGAGAAAGATCTTAAATGCTAATAATGCCATCAAAAGTACCCAAATATCACTAATGACGAGAGTGTTTAAGAGTGGTTAAGATTCCATGAAAAAATTCTGAAATCAATATTGTTACAGATATTTTCAGCTTTGAAAAATGATGAAGGAATTCTGCTTATTAAAGCTGATAACAATGGTCTGTATTTTCATAACTGTGAAAGGAAAATCTTTTTTTGGGACTGAATATGCAGCCAGTATTTCTTTTGCTCCTCTTACCCATACTGAGGACACATACTACTCTTCTAGAGTAATCTTACCCATCTTCAGGATTTTTTAACGTTTTGACAAGGTGTCTGTAAATTATTCTCTTTTAAGGTTAAAATTTTAAGGTTAAAATTGTCCCTATAGACTYTGTGTCTCCAGATACTCCCATACTACTCTTTTGCCCTATCCAGAGGATGCAAAGACATGACTTCTGCCAAATGAGGAAAACTTCCCTTCACTTGGCTGCAAGAAATGATCCCTCTCATTAACAAAGAAATGAGGGGGTCAATCCCTCCATCCTATCCCCCACCTTACAACAATTATTATGTCTTAAGTCCAACAGTACATGACAAAGGGGCTGAGCTGTCTGTAGTGCAGCTGCAGCCAGTTTGTGCTACTTTGACTCGCAGGTGGAAGTTTGTCCTTGTGTTTGTTTCATTTAAGGGGAAGTTTCATGACAAGTGTCCTGCTGCTACATCTCTGGGCTGAACCTGGTTCGCATTTCCATTTGGCCTTTGTAAGCTAGAAGTTCTGTTTCTGCAGCTCTTCCAGCTCTTCATCACTACCCTACCCTTTTGTGTAAATGGGTTCTAGATGATAGCGTCCTGATGTGTCACTTTCCAAGTCAGATTGATCCAGATACATAGTTTGCCAAAGTAAATATTAAATTTACATCCCCGGCTCCTCTTCTTCTTCCATTAGTTGAGTCAGAGTAGCATCTGCATCCTTATGAAACAGCTGAGTCAAAGTCAGCCACCTGCATCACTGCAAATACATTTACCATCTGTTTCTTATTAAAGGTTGTCAAATTTACATCATCCAGAACTGCGACTTCGCTGCCAAAGAAGCTGTGCAGAAATGGCACTGGAAAAATAATGAATCCCAAGAAGCTAATCAGAGGAATATGTTAGTTTTACTTCTCATAAAATTTTTATATTATTTATAGATGTGCTACAATCATGAGGAGAGAGATGGTAAGAGGTGGGTTTCCCACCTGAGAATTCTGCCTGTAGTCCAAACCAGTTAATATGAACAAAGCTAGAACTTCAAAGAAGCAAAGGATTTACTAGGGGAACTTTGTAAGAGTAAGATAAGGTATGGTGGATGCTACTGTGCTTAATCATTCAATTTTTTCCGGCAAGCGGGGAAAGTAGATTTATATAGTATTGCCATGGAGCCATGGCCTTAATGACACTATCTCAGTATCAAACAAATTGGTAAATCATCATCCTGTCTCCACATAGTATAAAAACTTTCAGAAGTAGAAAGGAGAGAGGATAGCCACCAAAGGACTGAGGCAGGGTGAGCTTGACCTTGGTGAGGATTTCACCTAATTTTTGTCTCAAATTCACAAAGTTGTAGTTCAAAGACTCACTAAAAAACGGGAATAGGTCCATGACCTCTCATGAAGATGAAAAAGAAGGACTGTAATTTAGTGAGGACAGTCAGTTAATCATGAGCTAAAGGAGACAACTGCGCAGAAACTCACAAAGAGAAATGGTCTGAGAGCCTCAATGACACAAATGCATAAACCACAGTTACTGTTCTCTGTCTTGCTTTTGCATTAATCAGGATCATGTTCAGTTTAATGTGTTCCTCTTCATCCTACGTCAGAAGCAGGTCCTCTCTCTGAGGAGAAACTTACAGTGGAGAGTTAGTGTAATTTGGACAGTAATATTAGGAAGATTCTAGCCATTCATTTGTAGTGTTCTTTACTAATTGCTTCAGAGTGAGTTTGGAGTAATTTTTAAACATGGCAATTAATGGGGATTAGAGTCTTCCAAGGAAGCAGTTTATGTCAGAATGTTGTACTGGGTCACCATCCTTATTACTAAGCTATCATGGGGAGTAGTACATTGTACCTTCATTGTTTGATTAAAAGTTGCTGTTTACCCATTAATGAAAAACAGCTGTTACAAGTGGACTGAAAACTTGTATGAAGAGGGGGTAAAATGACAGAAAATGGCCTTGAAACATGAAACACTACAGTCATAAATTCTTAATACTAACATTTTGTGATCTCAGCCTGGACTTTTGAAACAGCTTAAACCTCTCTTTGGGATTTTATCCTAACACTATCAGCAGGATTGTGCTTGGAAGGGAAGAAGGATAGGGTGGATTCTTGCCCGTAAGGGACACAAAACTACTATATCCCATTTCAAAATGAAGCTGTGAGACTTCTAGGAGATCCTGGAAGCCCTCTTCCATCAATTTCCTAGTATGCAAAGATTTTTTAATGCAACTGATTAGTTTAGGAAAGCTTGTTTCCTTTCACATATTGCTTATATATACACATGCTTAGTTTCATGGTAGTAGATCTTTTTTTTCAAAACTGAAATTAAATGCCATGAAACAGCTGAGCTTTTCCTTTTTTTCACAGAGAGGTAGTCAGGAATCTGCTGAGGAAAACCTCTATCTTCTCATATCTGAGAATTTGCCRTAACTGTAGGTATAGTTCCTCTGCTAACGAAACAGACAGGTTTTTCCTTGGATGTTTGTTCGGAGTCCCTTCTGTCCAAGCTGGTATTGTGTCTTCACTACGTTCTTCAGAAGAGGGGCTCTTTCTGGCACATGTGAGAAATATGCTGCCCACACTGGTCCTGTTTAGTGCATTGCCTATATTCATGCCTGACTGAGGCATGAGTGAAATGCCTGATGGCTTAGGCAGGGCCAGTTCTGAGCAGTCCAGTAGAAGAGCTTTGGACATCTAGGGGGACATTTAGGCTAAAATGACAGAGGTTTTGGAAATAGCTCAGGTCGTGTAACTGCTGTGTTTTGATCTCACATGTCTTAATCTAATCTGTTTTGGTTCAGCATGTTGGGTCTCCTGAGCCTTTGGAAGAAAAAAGATCAAATTAAATGAGACACAAGTCCAAGATAAGTTTCAGCATTTGGTGTTCTGAGGAAAAACTAGTAGCACCATACTTGGCTAAATCATTTTTCCACCTCAGCTGAAGCTACAAAAGTAGAAAACCCTTACATCAATATTGCACTACGAGGCAATCTTTTGCTCCTGAGAGCCAATCTACTCAGGTAAAGCAAAGACTATTTCAAACAGTTTCTACTGTGAAGTTGAGAAGCTTTATTTCCATTTTCTTGAAAATATATTACTCTTGAATCAAAATAAATTATAGAAGAAGAGATCAAAATCATGATAATAATAAAAGTAATTTGTGGTATTAATAAATTTTATGTAAAGAAGGATTACTTGTTTTAATGTAATAGTCTCTGACTTGACGRCTCCTTTCTTGAATTTTGATGTGAACAGGTGTTGGATGAATAAATGCTTCGTAAAGAAGGTGCCCAAAACTATGAACTTCCAACAAGCTGTTCCATAGACAGTCTTTAAAAAATTCACCCTGTAACAATATTCACATAGGATTGTTAGCTCTGTGTTGTATATATGCTGGATTTGATCTTTTTTAGTTGTTTTGTCCCCCAAAATCTGGAGGGCTTAGATTGCAAAAGCAATAATGGGAAAATCCTGTTTTTCCACATCTGATCAGAGGAATGAAACATGAGTTTAAAGAGAACTGAAGAGCTTGTCCAGGACAGATTTGCTGGGAGAAAATGATTGGGGTAAACCATAGTTCTGGGACATGTGATTTAGAAATGAGCCAAAGCCATAACTGCTAAAAGTTTGCAACGTTTTGGCCATTTTGCATGCATTTTCATTGTGTTYAGCAAACAGGCTCTGTTTCCTGGTGGATAGAAGGCTGGTGTGCTGTGCAGAGCTTCAACTATAACCAAGCTACACCACTGACTGGTTATGTGCCCTAAAACACGACTATTCCCTGCCTTATTTTCCCTATCAGTGAAATAATGAGGTAACAATTCTCATTTGTAAATGCTTTGAGACCTACTACTACAAATCACTATCTGAATTATAGGTGTGTTACTGTTTGGTAGCATGATTTTTTTTGTTGTTTTTTTGAGCACCTGAAACAGTTATTAATGAAGTACTTTTTATTGAAACAGACTGGAGCATGTTTAGTAGGTTGGTATGGGCAGATCAGAGTCTGCGTTGACTAGCCAGGATTCCTTTTCAGCTCTGGTCTTCATCAGCCATGCTGTTGGCGCTCTTTGTCTCCTGTGCAGGTATGTGACCAGGGAGACAATAACATCAGGGAGCAGATCTGTCATAAACAACCGGAGCAAAAGTATATGTATATCTGTTTATTTCAGCAGTATGTGTACTCAGGCTTGCTTCAGTGTACAGCCTCCCCAGCAGCTCTGCCAGCACAGGGAGGGAGGTGAGTAGACTAGAGGGGAGGGCAAGACTCGTGTCAAGTAGTGGTTGCCTGCTCACTTGTTAAATTGCGGTCTATGGATCACTCTGTGTGTTTGCTTTGAGGAATTTTCAGGAAAAGACTGGTCTTCTGGCTCTCCAAGATTTCCATTCAGTGAAGTGAAACCTTAAGAATAAAAGCAAAGCTCTCCTTGAGAATCCTGCAATAAACAAATGACTGGGTACTGAGAGACATTCATGGAGCAAATAGGCTCTCTTGTTGAGGGGCTGTGCTGTACAGCATCCTCATGAGTCCCACTGTTCCTTTTCACACCGTATATTGGTTGGGATAAAAAGTCTCTGTATTCTTTCAGGTCAGGAGGTCCCCAAGAGCTGTAAAAAAGCCTTTGTGTTTCTAGCTCACCTGTCCTTGTTAATCTGACAGACTTTGGGCTGTTGTGTCATATATGAATTCCAAATGCCGGTGCCCAGGGCTTTTGGTACTATTTCAGTATGCAAGCATGTAGCTCTAGTGAGCACTGAAGAGCCCTTTGCAGAGCTCCTTTTTGGTGGGGCAGATGATACAATTCATGGAACCATTCCACAACCCACAGAGTCCCACTGCTCTTGTTTTTGACTCAGCTGATCTTCATCTTTGAAGCTGTTCACTGCAGGCAAAGACACTACCCCAAGATTTGGCCTTCAGTGTTGCACTGCCTATTAATAACCTGCAAACAATATGAGGATTTTATAGGCTGATTTCAGCTCACATTTCATTTTCAGTAGATTACCCATGCCTCCGCTTTAAAAGATTATCTAAAGCATGAAACACTGCTTAAATATTCTGACAATAGGATTTAATCTACGTAAATCAAGTCAAATAGAGACAGCATTTTTTCCCACCTGGCTTCTGCTCTCCACTTTCTCATTATAATAACCTTAAGCACCTTATGAAGTTTCATTCACATCGCTTGGACATTAAACGAGCTATTAGTTAGTGTAGGATTAGAGTAACATCAAAGCCCTTATAGATTTTCAGCATTATGCAAAAACTCTCATTTTCCTTTTGACTTAGAGCACCATGAAGATGATAGGTTGCATTCAATAATTACACCAGCAGTGTTCTTTCCTGTCCATGGGTAAAGCTGAGTCAGCATTTCTATTATAATCCCACAATTTCAAAAGATTTTATTACTCCTCCATAAAAATTTGTTCTGGGATAGAATTTGGTATTAAACTTTCATCCTGGGATAAAGAGAAGAAAAACTATTTAAACACTTGGTGTCTGCTTCCTGCTTTTAGAGATAGTATGAGCATTTTAAAGCAGTCAGTCAGTGCCTGAAAAGTCTCTACTAGTTTTGCAATTCAAAACCAGCTCTACTTCCTACAGTGAATGTTGGCAGGTTGCTATTAGTCTGCTTGGTGGATTTGTTCATTCTCCTTCCTGAAGCAGAGAAGGGACAAAAGGTCACAAATACAAAGCACTCAAATCTCAGAGTAAACTTCACCAATGGCCTCTGACATCAGGGCTACTGCACTGAATCCTCTGACACAGAACGGTGGTGAGATTGCAAAAAGGAATATGTGCAAGGAGCGAGAAGGGAATAAAAACAAGCCTCTGAGAAAGGTTCAATGCTTTTAAAGCAGCTACATAGATCATGTGTACTGTGTTCACTAAAAAGAAAATGGTTACAAGAAGAAGACAAAATGCCGAGGGAGCTTTTCACTTGTGAGTAATACTCTGGTAGCTCATATTAGTAACATGTATCCTAAAAGTTGGGTGAATTTTCTGGGGTGAATTGTGTGGGGTTGGTTGAGGATATCATACTTATTCATTAGAAAATAATTGTGTTGGCAGAAGAGTAAGTTGTGAAATCTAAGTAGGGTATCCTGTGGCAGCATTTTATAAACCCTTCCTGTAAAGGGCTAACTCTTCAAATGGCTACCAGCAGCTCTAGACAGCAGATTGTCAACAGAGAATGGCCCTACAAATGCAAGGCTTAAACATAAAGAGCTGTGAGGTAAGTGCAGCACAGCTGTCTTCTCTGGAGGCTCACCAACAGAACATGTCTTTGGGTACTGTAATTTGATTTTCCCTTCTTACTGCAGGCACTGTGCTGTCTTTGCTCTAATTATAGAATCAGAAAATCACAGAATCATAGATGCATAGATTGACTGGGTTTATCTCCAAGGATCATCTGTTCCAACCCCTTTCTCACAGGCAAGATATCTTCCACATACTCAAAGCCCCATTTAACCTAACCTTGAACACTTTCTGTGATGGGGTATCCATCACCACTGTGGGCAATATGTTTCAGTACCTCATGACCCTCACTAAAAAAAAAAAATCATGATCATGTACAATCTAAATCTGCCTTCTTTCAGTTTGACACTGTTGCCCCTTGTCCTGTCACTACAGACCATGGTAGGATGTCTCCTTCCATCTTTCTCATAAGCCCCTTAAAATAATAAAAAGCTGCAGCATGTTCTTTCTGGAGTGTTCTGCAGGCTGAACAATCCCAACTCTCTCAGCCTGTTTTCATAGGAGAGGTGCTCCATTCCTGTGACCATCTTTGTGGCCTCCCCTAGACCCATTCTAACACATTTTCCTCTGCTGGGGCCCCAGAGCTGGATGCAGTGTTCCAGGTAGGCTTGCACTAGAATGAGGCGAGTGGCAGAATCCCCTCCCTCGCCCTGCTGACCATGCTGCTTTTGGTGCAGCTGATTTTCTCGATTACAAATGCACATTGCTGACTCATGCCCATTTTTCCATCCTCCAACATCTCCAAATTCTTCTTGGGAGGGCCTCTCTCGAGCACAACATCCCCCAGCCTGTATTGATACAGGGGTTGCTCTGACACACAGGGCCATTCTCAGAATGATGGGATTCTCATCTGAAGGGGAATTCAAGTCAGACCCATAATTCCAAAGACCATTCAAAAAGCTATCTATATTTTGACATATATTGTAATGGATATTGAGTACTTATCAGCCTTGAAACTTCAGAACTCCATAACCAGTCCTGCATGTGGGCTGATAAGTCAGTTTGACCCAAACTGAGTTGTCTTCATGCAAGAAGAGAGTGGCTGCAGTTTTTAATCATATAGTGATGTCTTGTGTGAGTGTAGGGAAACTCACACAATGCTCTGACTTAGGGTCCAGACCCACCTCTAAAGTAACTTCTGTGGAGCAATGACTGCAGATCGTGTGTGGTTAACATGCGCATAGGTTGGCTGACACCAGCAGTAGTGCCTGGAAGAGGCTCCATATGTAACCTAGAATGGTGAGAGATGAGTTCCAAGCAATAAGAGCTGTAATCAACATCAGGCCATCAGCCAAATCTCCTCAAAACTCTTCATTTTAAGACATTACCTCTTAGTCTTGAACTTCCCTTCCCAAAGTTATCTTACCCCTCCAAACTTTTGAGGTGAGAATCCAGTTACATGAATAGTGATTCTCTTGACATGTAGTATATTTTATCACAGCTCTGGCACCTTTCCTGGACCAGTGCTGCATGCTTTTATTTTTCAGATCTGTTTCTTAGAAGAATTTATCTGTGTATTTCAGTTCCAGCTGAAGCCCTGGGCTACTGCACTGCATAGTGGATCATGTTACCTGTGTAGAGCAACTGGGCCTTCACTTTGTACCCAACACAGGTACCTTGGCTCTTTCCTGACCCCTGGCTCTGGTCCATCTTTCCACTCCCCCTCCGCTGTTTCTGTACTGTTTATACAGTGAGCTCTATGTGCCTGGGATTATCTTTCACATTGCTTGAGTATAGGATCAAAGTCTGAGGTAGCCTGTCGGCTTCTCTAGAGTGCAAAACAGCTCAGCTGAAATTAATTTACACTAAACACAGAACATTGGAGGTGAACTTGGTATGGTATGGTGGATTTATTTCACTGCTGGCCACTTCAGGAACCTCAGAACTGGCCAATACATCTGTTTCGTCTCTAATGATTGCAGCTAGAAGCCCAAAGAGGCTTAGCTGCACAGATGTGAAGTGGCTGTGTAATAGGAAGCACCAAACCTTTGGGTATCGTGCTGAAGACAGCCTCATGGGGTGATGCTGCATTGGTCTGCAGGACCATCTCCCATTTGCCTGACCTGTGACAATTGTTCAAAATCAAAATCTGTCTGCAGTAGCTGTGTTATGCTTATTTGCTCCTTAATTAGAGACCTACAGAGAGAAGAGATCCTTGTTTAAGGAAAGACATTGAGCAGAAAGGATTCCTGAGTGAAGAACTGTATTTAAGCTATCTCAGTTTGAGCTAAACTGCTAAGAAGTCTGTTAAGTTACTGACAGAGTCATTCTTCACAGCTGTCAGCCCTTATCCATACACTAGGAGGATCATTAATATGACTAAAATGGAGCATCTGTCATTCTTGTGCTAACATGGAGCATACTCACCATAAATCCTATTTAAAGGGAGCTGGGTGGTGAATGTTTTGTGTTTGCCTCAGAGAATGGTAAAGTTTTACTACATTTAGCTTTTGTCACTGTTGCAAGCTTTTCCAAATTGTTCTGTATCATGCATTTGTAATGAGAAAGTGACATGCATTTTCTTGCTTCTCAGTGTCAGGAAGAAGCAAAGGAGTGGCAAAATAATGAAAGCTAGGAAGACAAGCAAGTATCTACCACATTTTAATTGCAAAGCTATTAAAATCAGGTTGGCATAACTCAAAATCTCTTGCTGTTACAMTCAAAAGCAATGTGAAAATCTGGATAGAAAAAAAAATCAAAAGACATGAAGGGTGTATTCAAGAAGGTATTTTATAAACATTTGAGTTAAGTTTAAACTGTTTTGTTGAATAATGCACTGCTCTGAAACTGCGTATTGGAAGAAAATTGTCTGAAGAGTACCTAAGCATCCTCTCTAGCCATAATGACTTTATAAAACCCAGCTGATTTTATCAGGTTTTGGTTGATGACTTTTCCATTCCTACAGTAACGTTTCTCTAGTCCTTTTTATAATATCATGGCTTGTTTCTGAGTCTCACAGATGTTGTAGTTGTTTGGGGTTTTTTGTTTTGTTTTATTTTTTCCTTCTTTTAATTTCTCTTGAGGCCTTCAAGGTAGAGAAAAAAATTAATATTTTTGTTTTGAAATTGCCAAAACCACTTTTATCCTGGAGTCTGCTCCAGCTTCTGCTAAGATTGTTACTTGACACTTAGATTTAAATTTTCATGCTTTCACACTCTTTATTTTTGCTCATGATCTCTAGATCATATTTATTTCCTCAATATGTATTATTTTTTGTGTGGTAGTTTACAAAACTGTTAAGTAGATTACCCCTGCATTACCCTGGTGGATTTTGATCAAAACACGTTATTAATATTGAAATAAATGAAGATTACATGGCCGAAAGTCTTGATTCTAGCACTTTGGAAACTGAGCCTGAAATAATTAATCTAAACACTGTAGGTGGAATTATAAAGCTGAAAGGAAAGTGGCTTAATTCTGGAAACATATTTTCAGAACTCCTCTTGGCTTTGAGCTGGAATAGACATGTTCTGTAAAAAAGAAGTTCCCTTTTGTCATTTTAAAGAGGTGATTTTAGGGTGTTCTAGCCTGATAGGGACTTATTCCAGAGCATTCTTAAGTAACCACATAACCATGCAGGAACAATGAGGAACTGGGATGGAAGTCACTTCCTGGCACATTTTCTTCCCAGCTCTCTATGGTTTTTCCTCATTCTGATTTACTTTATGAGAGGAATAGTAAGAAGGATCTAAGCTATGTGAGAAGCAAAAAAAGGCTTATTCCAGGGCTGTGGCTTTAATTTTTAAAATATGCCGACTCTGACTCCTGTTTTGTACCTCCCTGTTTGTGCCATAACGTACAATGAATAAGAGACTGGAAAATGTTTCTCTTAGCTCAGTTCAAGCTCTAATTTCAAACAAAATGATATAAAACCCCAAACTGTTTAATGATGGAGTTGGACTAGGGCTTCAGTAAGCACCAGGCATAGGCAGGGATGGGGGGGATTGAAACTTTTTAGCTGACATTTTCAAAGAAATCTACTTTTTTACTAAAGCCCAATATTAAGTTGTAGCGCTATCGGGTGATTGTTTTCTTAAGCACAGCTTTATTGTAATTATGCTATGATCCTTCATATTCACAGTTGGTGTTACTCTTAAAATTGCTTAAGAATAAAAATAAACCAAAGAACATGGACTTAACAGCCTTTCTCTGGTGTTTGGCAAACTCTACTCTTAAGTTTGGGGACATACCTGCTGACACCTTGATTTCTGAATTAGTGCTCCAAGACCATAATTTTTTTCATGATTGTATTAATTCTTCAGGCTTTCTAAGCATTTTTACATGTTCAAATTCACATAATAAATTTTGTTTGGCCTTGGGATACACAAAAGTGGATTTAAAAGTTGTTAGATAAAGAAGAAAAAAATAACACTTCAAATTTTTTGTTTTGATTTAAGAGCAGATTTTCTACATATTTTAAAACTCCAAGCTCTTCTATTGTTCTCTTCTTGCCTCACTGGCAATTCAAATTTTCTTTGCTTTGAAGCAATATGAATTACCAGAGTGGTAATGAAACAGTCTTATAAAAAGGGACTAAAAGGTTAAGTGATACAGGAAAGAGTTTTTTAGCATGCTAAAAACAACCCGTCTTGCAGTACATTACCCTAATCATTTGGTGGCAACAAAGCAGTCACCTTAAAAAGAAAGTGATTTGATTTATGCCAGCCGACTGAAATGTTTTCATATTGTTGGAAGAAATGCTACATTTCCTAATGAATCATTAGGAAGGGGACAAGAAACATTTTTGACTAACGGCAAATGTGGAAGAGGAAAACAGCTAAATTTTGAAAGTACAGGTCTTTAAGGGATAAATATTGGGTCTTAGACGGAAAAGGTGCTAAAGAAAAAACCTTCTTGTCTCTCATGATGACAGAGAGCTGTGAGAGTGCACCAAGCTACTCTGTGAAACAGAGATATCAATCCACCTCTAGACAAGCCAGAGCAGGTACCAGAAACAGAGTCAGAGCTTTGAGTTATTCTACCAATGCTGATATAGTGTCTCAAGTTAGCTAATATGGGTTGACCAAGTTAATGTGCGTTAATCAGGCAACTCTTGTAGTTGTCTCACAGAAGCTGTTTATCAAAACAATAATGGTAACAAGGTGACAGGTGACTTCCAACGTGGCAGCTAGGATCTGTAGCTCCCACCAGTTTGGGCTTCACTAGAGGGGTGTGGTGGCATTGTATATGTCCTATATTCCTTAGTCTGAGTTGGGCTGTGTTGTGTAAAAAATTAAAATCTCTACTATTCATTAAACCATCTAAATTTATTATATTACATTCTGTCTATACAGAAGCCTAAAATATTGAGGAAATGCTTTTGCAGAGCACAACTGTATAACTAAACTCTTTTCCCAGGCATCTACATCTCAGTGAACCATGATTGATTAGGGTTAAATACTTCAGCGTGCTACATTCTTCATTTATCAAATGAAGGGACAGATACACAGTCTTGAAAGCAACAATTGACATTTCACATATGAAACTTCAAACAATGACAGCTAATTAATTATAGCTCATTTAAGCTACAGAGTAAAACTGACTTCAGCTTTTATATCATGCCTTTCCTACAAAACAGATTTATTTTCCCCCAAATGTGTAATGAGTGTGGGCTCTTCAGCTGGATGAGTCTTCAGATTGGGTCCTCAACATCTTTATCCGTTTTTCCAGCCTCTCCATCCATTCATTTCTGAGCCTAAGGACAGAAATATGGATCAGCTTGTCCTCATCATTTTACATGGAATGGATTTTATACTCTTCATCTTTTTCACTGATGATATTCTTTGGTGTTCTTTCCCAATTGTCATGCAAATTTTCCTGCCGCTTTAGAGCTCTTTGCTGAATGGTACTTCAGGACAAGCTTTTAAATCCCAGTGAGAGATCACCTGTGCTTTGTGGCTCTTCTCCATCTCCAGTGTGCCCTCTCTCGAGTACTAGAGTGATTTGTCACCTGCACTGGAGATTGCCTGCTGCCACCTGCTGGGTCACATCACCCAGCACTTCCCCAGCCTCCCTCCCTGGGTCACATCACCCAGCACTTCCCCAGCCTCCCTCCTCCCTTGTCCTGCTCAGCTTGGAGACACTGCACATCTTGAAGCTTCTGTTAGACACATATTGGAGCTTCTGTTAGATACATAACAGGTAGCTTTCAGTAATATGTTGCCCTTTATTTTCTTTTTGATAATATCTAGGTACCACAGAAARACTTAAAGAGAAAAGAGAGGAATTTCCCAGTTGAGGAGTTGCAACATTGAGATGAGGTTAGTCACAAATGGATAAAACATGCTGGAGACCTATTCTAGTGTTCCTTCATCTAGAGTCAGCAATGTAAGGCTGTCCTTGCTCTAATTTTTCAAGTATCAACGCAAAGATAGCTATGAGGAAGGCTTTAGGAAATTGCTTTCTCACTAGATGACCTCAAGACAAAATATAATAAATACCAAAAGTATATATCTTTGCATATGCCTTCAACTAATGGAGAGTTGATGTGAAGTAAAACTGTGCTGATCTTGCTGCAGACTGCTCCTTTTTGTGGTGACTCATCAAAGGGAATGTGGCTGAATAAGGTAGATATGGCTATGAATGGTGTTTGCCTCAGTCAGTATGCTAAGATCATCTGCTTTATAGGGATTTACCATATACAAATTAAACAGTCTTAAATAATTCAAACTATTTGCTTGTGAAAGGAAGGCTACAGAGTAAGAATATGGGCCTGGTACACATCTGTGCTAGCTTCACTCTGAACAGAAGCCTTTATGTTCAAGACAAGTCTGCATTGTTAAATATTGTCCTGGTAATTTCAGGAAAGTTCTGTGCTTTGGACTCATTATGGAATCAGAGTGAATTATTCTCCTATCCTATGATGTCATAGCTTAAACACATTAGCATTACATCCTAACTTGGGAAGCTTTATTATTTTCTATAAACCCAAATTACTTAGATTTCATTGCATGACTTTTTCATTGGTATTACTTTTTAAAGAAAAATAATTACAATGCAAACTCAAGTAAGCTTTCTGGATGCAGATTACCCACTTTGTCAGAGCGCTTCTTCGCTGACGTTCCTTTTCATTTTGCAGATACTGAGTTTGTTGTTCAATGGTCTTTTCCCAGAAGTTCCTCAGGTCACTGGTTTCACAGCCCCGCACTTCATGACGCATATATTGGCTATTCATTTTCTCTAAAGGAAAAATTTGAAACAACTGTATGACAACTTACTGCTTCCTCATCCATTTTCATGGCTAAAGCAGATTCTTGATGTTTTGGATTTTCAGAATTAGGGTCACATAGTCCTTTTTTTAGTAGGATCAGGATAACTGTGGGCATGACTCATTATTTAAGCTTTTCTTTCCTAGCTCTGACACTTAAGGATATGCCGTCTACAGTGATCTGAATTCTTACTTGTGTACCTAAAAAATCTCTCACCTCCATCTGACTGTGACGTTTATGTTCAAAATCAGGACAGTGTTCTTGTATTTGGTAATTTAGAAATTAGGATACTTTTTACTCACAAACAAAAATATTGCCATACCAAATGGGATTTTTTGGCCCCATTATTTTCATGTCTCTAAAATCTTAAAGTAACTATTATTCTGATGATTCAATTTTAATCATTCTGGCACTTAGCTTTATTTGGAAATGTAGAAAATTTATATATATAAAAGTATGCACATAATTTCATAAGATGATGGCTTGCAAAACCCACCTTGTTTACTAATTATTTTCCCCTCTTCTTCAAATAGATACAAATTCATTGAATATATTCTTGTATCTGTGATGATTCTGTACTTTCAGCTTTAGTTAATGTCATCTTAAAATAAATTCTGGAGTGAATCTTATCCTAGGGAAAGAATATTTGCCTCAGGATGACTCTTTGTGGGCTGGCAGTAAATTCCCTGTATGCCACATTGCAGCCAGAAAATTGTATCTTTACTTTCAAAACTTCATTAAATATGGAATTAGTATATCCATCCTGTCTTTCAAATTGCTATGTGTTTTTGCATGAACATGCCATTATAATATTGTCCAGATAATTTAATTTTTAACAAGTATTTAGGGCCCTCTCATGCATTGTTTGAATTCATGGAAATTATTTGCAATTTATTTTAATCAGAGCCATAGAGAGATAGTAAACAAGCCCCTCAAGACCAGCTTGGAAAAGCTGGAAGAAACTGCTGCCATTCCCCTGCCAGGCATCATAAGAAAACACAAAACTGGGAACTGATCATCTTTACATAATTGGCTGTTTTGTGAAAAATTGACAGATACATTATAAAGACTCTGTGAGCAGAGGATAAAATCAGCCCTTTTTAAGAGGTCCCGCCTTTTTGCTAGGATTCTCCTGTAACTCCCCTGTGGCTCCCTGTAAGGCCTTCACATGTCAGCTCATGGCCTCCAAATAAGAGAAGCATGATCGTGAGCCCAACTCTTGCAGAAAAGAATTACTGAGCATATTTTATGATCCTGAACAAATTATAGCTGGATGTATAATTGTTGACATTAGTCAGTAAAGTGAATTGCAAGTATTGCTGTGCTAGGGGATAACCAATTTCAGGTCAAAAAGTTCACTTAATATATGCGCATGTTTTCATAAAATTTATGTATTCTATAAATATACACATATATATCAATGCCAACTCAAATATTTCTTCCCAGGTGGCAGTTACTACTCTTTTAAACTTTTTGTGTACGAGGAGTAATGTTCAAAGATATGAGAAAGATATGGTAAAAGCCATCTAAGTAAAACTAATGGACTTTCCACTCTAGAAGTTAATATCTAAGAATAACTCTTTCTGAAGTGCAGGAAGAAAAATTCCCCTATATACCTGGGGCTCCAACATAAACTGCCAGGAAAAAATATCTTCAGGTTTCTTTATCAGAAGAGATAGCAAATCATAGTAACTTCATCCTTCTGAATTATTATGAATTCCTGTCTAATATACTGTGGATGCATCCTTTATATATATATATATATATATGAGGGTAAATATCACTCCTGAATAAGGCAAAATTATGGAACTCATTTCTCATTTTTACAAGGTGTAATTGAGCACAAGCATATACTTTCAGAACATACATATCCTTTACTGGTTTTTAATGTTATGCCTCCTGATATGATTGTATATGTTCTTGGTACTGGGTTTAATGTATTCTGTAGATGCGTCTTTCTAACACCTGCCCCCACAGCAGAAAAAATCACAAGGAAAAAATTTAAAGCCACTAAAAGAGATATTCAGAAGTAGTTTCCATTGCTATTCACTTTACATCTGGTGCTGGCAGTATTTAGAAGAATGTTAGAACTCTGTTGAGACTACAAAGTGTGTGTAATGCTATCCATTACAGATTTGGGAGCTTCTTTTTTCTTCTTCTTTTCTTTTTTCCCCTTTTCTTTTTTTTTTCTTTTCTTTTTTCACCCTTTCCTGTAATTTTTCTTCCATTTTCTCTCCTTTTTTTTTAAGTGTGTGAGGTGGGCCAGGGACAGGAATTAGTACTTTAATCTGTCTGTGATTTGTGGTACTTTCTTTGTGTGTGTTTGATCAGGCACACCATTGTCCAAGTCATTCTTTCCTAACCTTTTATACTGTCTTGACATATGGCTATCTTGGTGCCAAATTTTCTCTTCCTCAGTTCTTAATATTTGTTTTCATTTCCCCTATGGCTGGACAACTCTCAAATATGTACAAGTAGGATCCAAGTCACTGAACACAGCAGAATTTCTGCATCATTACTAATACTTATATGTCATTGATAAACACAATATGTAAATATGGAAGCATTTGCTTCTCTGAACTGTAGAATCGCCTTATCCTAAATTACCTTATATTTTGAATTATCTGTTTGATCCTGTTCATGGTGACTGTAGGAATTGCCCAATACATCTACTGAAATAACTCACATGGTTTCTTTTGCCTTTATGCATCATGTGCGTAGATTGAATTCACCTCTGTCCTGCCATCCATTTTATAAACCATAAACTTTCAATGCATGTGAGCAGTCAGGGATATCAGACCTAGTCTATCACTATTTCTCCAGCTCTCACATTTTTCTCTCCTACTTCAGCTGTTTTCAGAGGAGTGTAACAGGACTTAAGACTGTATCATGACTTTGCAGCAGCAGTTATCACCTGGAAACAGTTTACTTTCATGCCTTGAAGCCTCATTCGGAGTAGGTAGGATAAGGGGCCTCATTTAATAGGGAAAGAGAAGAATGGAAAAGATTTCAGGGAAGCAGCCTCCAAAGCAGCCTGAACAAATAACCTCTGTATGATGCAACAGGTGAGCAGAAACATGCTATTAAAGCACACAGGCAGTTCTGATGCACTTTTATAGACCTTGTAGTTAGTTCTGACTTTGACTGCCCTGCCACAGTTAGGACTAAATAAGCTTTTTTAAGCCTCTAGTGACAATCCTTCAAGAGAACAATAATGAGAGGCTCTTTCTGGTAATCTTCTCTGACAGGCATGGTTGCAATGGACAAATGTAGGCACTCTCAAATGAAAAGAATAACGTGATAACCTCTAGGAAGGCTTTATCCAACACATGATAACGATGATTGCTTATTTTTAGATTTAATAATTTTAGAGCAAGTTGGTATTATCTAGCCTCAATTTGCTAAAGGAGGTCTTACAAAGTTAGGGAAGCTGTGACACTAGTACTATTAGCTGGAACTCAGAAATTATATTGATAGAACAAAAGAGGAATGTAAAATCAATTTGATATGACATCTATACTTCTATGTAAAAGAAAAATCAATAGTTTGAGGCTAAAATTCACTGTTTCTGTGAGAAAATACTACCACCACCAGAAACACTTTTTCATGTAGAGAATTGGAAGTCAAAAGTTTCTTAGGCAGAAGAAAGAATGCAAAGAAAAGTGTGGAATTTCTTCCTCTAGTAGAACATATTGTTATATGAAATGTAGTTTTAAAATTTATAAAACTTTTAATGAGTCAGGAGAGCTATTTTTCCTCCTTCTTGTGTTTCTTACAAAGCACAGTCAGTCAGAGTTTTCAGGGTCTTATGCATTTCCCTAGAAATAATACAATATTTTTTTGTTCTGACTTTACTTGGACCATGCTTTGTGACTATGGTTATTATATATTCATTGAATTATAAAAATTGAATTATACATATAGGAGAGAATACCATCTATGCCAATGGTACTGTTTGATGTAAAACCCATCAGAAGTCTGTTTTGATTTTGGAAAAGAAGACTAGTGATCATATTCATGATTCCCCTCTTTTTCTTTGGGTCTAGGATATGTCATTTATATTCTGCTTCTGCAGCTGGCAGTAATTCACATCTCAAAGGGCTGACTGATGCTTCCTTTGAGATCCTACCTAGGGAAGCATGCTGGTTTCAAGTCTAACTTGAGTCTCCAGACTCTGGTTAAAACTCTTCAGAAGCAGAAGAGAGCACTTTAGTTTGATGCCCTGTACCCTTTGGTTTGTGTGGCCTTGTTGTGTGTGTGTGGTTTCTCTCATGAGTGCCACTCGTGAGCAGCTTGTGGGAGAAGTTTCTCACAGCTTGCTCTCACAGCTTCCTCTTCCTTTCTGCCTTGTTTATGAGAAGTTTTGGGAGGAATTGATCTGGATCCCCAGCCTCAGGATGGGGAAGACTGCTATGGTCTTCTGGTGCACACAAGTCCCTAACTGTCCCAGTGTCAGCAAAGAAGTGTGACTTTCCATGTGTACGGTACAATCTTATTTTCATTTGCAGTTCGGCATTACTACCAATCTGTGCTTTTTCCTTTGCAAACAGTATTGTCTGGAGTTTGCTATGAAATGAGGGCATTCTAGGTAAGTTATTTATTCTGCCACCAGTATATCATAATTTGGCAGAGTTTGAAATACATGCTCTTACCAGAGTGCGTTCAGTCAGGCAGTCATTCTCTGGGTATAAATTTCAATCAATTAAATTGGATTTCTCCACATATTGGGAATTTTCTGTGTATGAAAATGACAACCATACTGACAGATGACTGAGCAATTCTAGTAGGAGTTACAGGTGGGCACCTAGCAAATTATTTCTAGCAGATACATTAAACAGTTTTAATATTTGAAAATGTTTTCACTCAAGTACTATGTAGCAATCTCTATTCAACCATTATCTTTTCTCCTAATTCCCAAAATCCTTTATTGCTTTTCTGTGAGAAGTGATGGATCTGAGCCTATTTTTTCTAATAAGGAGAATAGTTATTCTTCAAATGCTTTGCAATTGTAGAAAATTTGGACAAACAAACATATTAAGACAAGGCTTGTAGTAGCTACATGGATTTTGCATCTCATACTGCTATGGCGTCAACATCAATGCCTATGAATGCCATTCACTATGTTTTATTCTGTCCTTCTCATCTGATGGGCTTCTGTTCTTTTCATCTGCTTTCACTTTTCTCTTGATAGGAGACACCTGAACAATGGAATTATCAAACTGGAGGGAACTGATTCTGTGCCTTGGTTTTCTGTACTAGACRGTTCAGCAGTCCTCTGGCTGAAGACTAAAATTCTTAAAACTTTTTGAACAAAACATTTGAGGAATCAATACTTTCATTTTCCTCCAGGTAACCCATTCATTTATTACTATCCTAGTTCTGCTCCCATGCCTGTTTTTCTATATTTTGCTACTTGCTGCCTTCCATTCTGCACTGTCTCTTCTCCCTCAGCCTGCAGTCTAGGGACTCTGTGAAAGATCCTTTTGATTTTCCCTTCTCTGGCATCATGTCTATTGAGTTTCTCATCACATCCTCTTCACGTCCCATGTCAGCCCTCCTGAATAACCTGACTGATTAGGACCTGTGCTTTCAAACACCTTTCTGGCTGGTTTCCTCACCTCTGTTGTTCCATCTGGAAAAATCTCTTTCCACTTCTTGTTGGAGCTGCATTTGATAGAGTAATAGAGTAAGTTGAGTTGGAAGGGTCATGAAGTCCAACTCCCAACCCTGCGCAGCACCAGCCCCAAGAGTCACACCATGTGCCTGAGAGGACTGTCTGAATTCTTCTTGAGCTCTGTCAGGCTGGTGCTGGGACCACTTCCCTGGGGATCCTGTTCCAGTTCTCAGGCACCCTCTGCATGAAGAACCTTTTCCTGATATCCAATTTAAACTTCCCCTGGCACAACTTCATACCATTCTCTTGTGTCCTGTCGCTGGTCACAAGAGTGAAGAGATCAGTGTCTGTCCCTCCTTCTCCCCTCATGAGGAACTTGTAGCTGCAATGAGTTCTGTCCTCAGTCTCCACCAGACTGAACAAATGAGGTGACCTCAGCTGCTTCTCCTAAGGCTTCTCCTTCAGACCCTTCACCACCGTTGTTGCCCTCCTTTGGATGCTCTTTAATAGTTTAATGTCTTTTTTGCGTTGTGATGCCCGAAACTGCACTCATGCAGGTATTACTAAATGATCCCTGTATAACCTTTTCTTCACCCCTCTGCTATCCAGGTTTTTCTTCTCCCTGCATCTGGCTCTCTGTGGTGGCTGCCTGCATTCCCATACATCCTGCCACCAGCACACACAAACAGGGCTGTGGTGGCAGTTGCATAGATGTGAGAATAAGCAAACAGGTATTCAAAAGTGATATGCAATAAATAAATGTCCAAGTGCCTTTCCTGAACTTTCTATATATTCATTTGACTTTTATTGACTTTTAATTTTCAGTATCTAAGGCATATTTAAAGTGGCTGTGACACTTTAACAGGAGATCAACTGTCGTTTCTGATCATTAGACTTTCCCCACTCCTGGATAAATTTGAAGCCTGCTCCTATGAACTACTGAATTCATAATATCAAGCATATAGAATAAATTAATATTTATTGGTCAAGGGTCTTGAATGCACTTTGCTTTGTTGTTTGATTTTTGAGTACAGGAATACTTGGTGTAGGATCAAAGATAAATTTTGCCCAGGGCTCATGTCCTTTATTAGATCATCCAGTTCAGAGAAAACATGCAAGAGAAATCTTTCTTGATTCATGTGAAGGTGCCTACCATTGAATTAAAATGCCTCAAGGCAGCAGATCACAGTTAAAAAGCCTTTGAGAGATGAGTGAGAGAGAGAGAGAGAAAGTGTGTGTGTGTCTGTGTGTGTGTGTGTATGTGTGTGTGTAACCTTGGCTAGCATTAGCCCATCAGTTGAGAATGTACAGCCATATCTCTTGGTGTTTTATTCAGGATTGTGACATGGAAATTGTCTGTAAATATTTTTTTTTGTATCAATGCTACTCAGCTTCCTTAGAATTCTGCTAAACTGAGCACTCTTCCCTGGCATTTCCCTCACACTCTCATCTTTCCTAGAATATACTTTTGTGAGAATTAAAGTTAGAGAACAAATACATTTCTTGTTGATATTATTAGGGAAAACTCACTACAAAAAACAAATACTTTCTTACCTTTGGAGCAGGACTCTTGCAAATAAATTCTCTGTGTGACACAAACGAGGAATATTACCACTGCAGCCGTGGCTTCTTCAGTGTCACAGGGCAGTAATGAAATGCATCCCTCGGTACTTTTTATTTGAAGTGTGGGTAAGATAAATCCTTCATCATATCAAGGCTATTTTGAACAGAACCAACAGTGAGATAAGATCATTTAATGAACTTTGCAGCCCCCTGCCTGAGATGACCGTGAAACACAGGCCCCCTTGAGACCATGCATCCCTCCCACACTGGCAGATACCTCAAAGAGCATGACTTGGCAAGTGATGAGGATTTTCTTTAAAATGCCTGCCACTGTTATCCATTTTAATAATCTTCCTATGAAGCTTGAAAAATTCCACACTAGCATCTTAGCTGTAATGGAGGCTGAAATGATGTGACAAATCACACTCAGTTTTGCATTACAGGGTGACTTACAGAAATATGCACTACCTTGGTGTTGTTTAATCTAAGGATGCATGCTTGATTATGACCTATCACAAAATCTGTTCTCTTCAAGGCAATTGTCATAGGAATTGTCTGTATGTTTAGCATTAGCTCACGAAATGCATTAAAGCAGCACTACTTTTACCATTTAGAGTTGTTATAAGCCTATTACAGATGAATGCTTATATCATTACATTTCATTTTCTGAGGAAAACGTTTTGTAGTTTGGCTGATGACAGATGCATGCACTTATCTCATTTTTCATTAAATCCATCTACATTGCTAATGTACCATATGTGATGCTGGCTTAAGTAGTTCTTATACAACTGCTGATTATTTTAACCTTACCTTTCTTTGTTGTAATTTTTCAGACCCCAAGTAGCAAAAGCAGCAGCCATTAGATGGATGCTTTCTGTAGTTCATGTTTACTTATTTACTTTTTGTACAGTTTCCTTTACAGCACAAAAAAACCTGTGCAAAACCTAGGAGCTACAGCCTTTCTCTGTAAAGGAAAATTTCAGTTATTTCCAAACCTGGTCAATAAATTTAACTCCTAAGAAACCTATTAGCTTTCTCCAGTGTATCCAATTCCACCTCATATCATTGAGAACACAGAAATCAACTTGTCCCTCCACACATGTGATGACAACGGTAATGTGGTCTCAAGCTTTAGGACCATTACATATATGCGGCATTGAAAAAAGAAAATAACAGCATATAATAGGTAAAACAGATTGCTCTATTTTTGGAAAAATAGCTCAAATTCTGTCTGGCTTTAGAAATCACAAACAAATACAATCTGATGGGTGAATATTGAAATAATATGGTGTTATAAAAAGAAGCCGAAGCCCAGGCTTCATGGAGAAGTGGCGCTAGCCACCATGGTGCTGCAGACCAACAGAGCTGCTTCCTTGTCATTTGACTCAGAGCTTGAGTAACATTTCCTGTTTGCTAAACACATCTTGTTAAATTTGCAGTGAATTTGAGGGTTTGTTTAGTTTCTAATGTTATAATGTAGTCAATACCTTCCATAAACACTTGCAAAGATCGAATTTCAGGGGGAACTGCAGTGTCCAGGCTTCATCAGAACAGAACAGGTATATGTGTTTCTGGTCAGGTATTCTCTAGAAGCAAGGGCATTTGTGCAGTTTAGATGCCCTGTGTAAAGGACGGCCAAAATGTGATATGACATTGCACATGCTCTGGTCATCTGCAGTAGATTAGGTACATTGTTTATTATACTTGCTGATTGTATTTACAATGAACATCTCATCTGTGTATTCACAGTGACTTCTAGTGAAAGACAAATGGTGCATCCAGAAATCCTGGATGGAACTTGTACTCTGCTGGGCTACCCATATGTGAAAACATTTCAGGTGACAGGTGGTTTGAAAAGCACAGCTCACTCTCAAAAGCAGGGCAGCCTTTATATACAGCTCGAAAACTATTCAGGCTGTTTGTGTACCTCAGCCCTTGTTTACTTCATAAGCATATCTCACAGCTGCTTACCAGAAACTTCTTGGATAACACCTCTCATCTCTAGTATTCAAAAGTTCTTGTAAGTATCTGCTTAATGTCCTTAGCAGAGACCACGGAAGAATCTGCAAAATAAAGGATGGAATGTAGACCTTTGGCATGCTGGAGGTGTTACTTATCTGCAGGAATCAAATCCTGTCTTAGTGTTCTGACTGTGTGCTTTTGTTCATGTGTGGGAGAGTTGGAAATAAAAGTAGCAGTCAGCTCTTACTCTTGCACAAGTAATCCTGGTACATTTAGTCTTTATTTTGTCACCCTGGACCCTTCACTGTATGGGTATTCTTAGACCTGATGCTGAAGGAGAGGAGGTGAAAGGAAAAAGCATTTCACAGAATCTTGCCGATTAAGTAAACATCTCATGCTTCTTTTCTCTTTGATGCTAGAGGAAATAAAATCAGGAGAGGTAAGTTTTTTAAGCAGATACTGTACCGTATTGTTGGGGTGACTTCCTCTGGTATTTACTGTGTACCTGGTATTCCCATCCTCCTTGTCCTGGATTGATGCAGCAGCTGGAAAGTTGTGAAGAGGGATTTCTGTCGCTATTGGACTATGTCYTCATAAGTCCAGGTGGAGCTCAGATCACAGAAACTTTAGCARCCCTCTTCAAACCTCACAAATTTTAGAATAGAGCCGATTACTTAGATGGAAATTAGGAGTCTGATCAGTTTAGGTGTCTTTCTGTAGTGGCTAGACCCTGTATGGATTCCAGACATCCATTAAAGGCTCTTTATCACTCTCCTTCACAAAAGGACAAGGGAGACAAAATATAATGAAGGTTTATGAGCTGAGATAAAGACTGGGAGAGATCGCTCACCAAATATCATCACAGGTAAAACAAACTCGAATAGGGGATATTAATTGTATTTATTACCCACAAAATCAGAGCAGAATAATGAGAAGTAAAGTAAAACTTAAAAATACCTCTCCCCTACTCCTCCCTTCACGAACTCTACTTCCTCCCCTCCAGCAGCATGGGAGATGGGGAGTGGGGGTTAAAGTCAGTTAATCACACTTTTGTGTCCCTGTTCAGGGAGAGTAGTCCTTCCCCTGCCTCAGAGTGAGGTCCATACCACAGGAGAGAGTTCTCCACAAACTTCTCCAATGTGAGTTCCTTCCATGGGAAACTGTCCTCCACAAACTGCTCCAGCCTGGATCACATGGTGCAGTCTTGCAAGGACAGCCCACAGGGTCACAGGTCCTACCAGAAAACCTGCTCCAGTCTGAGCTGCTCTCTCCACAGGTCTCCAGCAAGGGCCTCATAAGGGTTCACAGCCTCCTCTCAGGCATCCACCTGCCCTGATGTGGGTCTCCCTCATGGGCTGCAGGTGGATCTCAGCATCCGCATGGACCTCCATGGGCTGCAGGGACACAGCTGCTTCACCATGGGCTGCACCAGGGGCTGCAGGGAAATCTCAACTCTGACATTTGAAGCAGCTCCTCCCTCTCTTTCTACACTGACCTTGGTGTCTACAGGGCTGTTCTCTTCTCTGGCCACACTTGAATCTGCACAACAACTTCTTTTTCCATTAAATATGTTATTCCAGAGAAGTTACCACCATTTCTAGTTGACCCAGCCTTGGCCAGTGGCACATTTGTCTTTGAAGCTGCCAGGGACTGGTTCTACTGAATACAGAATTTCTCATAGAATACCCTTGTGTCCCTCACTGATACTAAAACCTGGCCGCACAAACCCAACACAGTACCTTCCCAAGAAAGCTGATTGTTAGCTGATTTTCCTGCTTCTGTAAATACTTGCAGTGTAAGTATATTAAAACCTTCCTTGGAAAACAACCACTAGTCCTTTATCAGGTCTAGTACTCCAGAGTGAAAAAGCAGGCAGGATGATCATTGATGGACTGCCCTGCAGCCAATACCATGCTGGGGGCATGGTGTGTCCATGTCCCCCTCTTGCACATGTATTGGTTTGAACCAGTGTTGTGTTGGCATGTCTGAGAGTACATCTGGGGAAAACACACCTGCTTAAAAGGTTTTAGCTCTGCCTGCTGGGTAGGACACAGTGCTGGACTAAAAATTGTCATGACTGGATAACTGAAAAGGTCACCTAATTTCACTGAGGCTTACAAAATCATTTTTCCTCTCTTGAGTCAAGCCTTGGATTGGGTGGTTGAGACTTGTTTAAATCAATCAAAAAAATCAGCATTAAGTAGGAGCTGGGATTCCACTTCACATGGAATAAAATAATATCTTTCATCTAAACAGGATTTTTCCTCTGAGTGCATTCTCAATGGTGCGTACATCACATCATCCATGCTTATGACACACAATTGTTTTCTTTATAAATACCTCTTACAGGATAATCTCAAGGTCAGTAAAGTGGCAGAATGAAGAGCTTATATGTTTTATTAGCTGAATGAAACCTCTTATTGTCACCAGTTACATGACACCTGAAACATTTACAGAAACTGCTTAGTGTTTATTGTAATCATGATATTGCCTTTGTGCAATCAGAAAAATTAGATATGTAAGATCCACCAGTAGCTTTTTGTAATGCTCTTATCAGTTGTCTACCTGAAGCTTTTCCATGCTTCTATTTTTTTCAGGATTGTGAAGTTTTCAATCAATTTAAATTGTATCAAGCTGAAATTTAGATACTGGAGCTGTGTGTTGCACAGATGCTCCCTATGGAAGTGTAATTAGCCTGACTCTGTGCACTGCAGGGGAGAAGTTTACTGCAAGAAAGGAAAAAGCTGTTAGTGTCACTGCCCTGTCCTAGCACTTCTATGTCTTTGACACTACCTTCCAGTCCAAATGAAATTCTATGGTGACCTGTCCAGAAAGGCTTCTATGATGTGTTGAATTTGCCTGCAATTTTGACGTGGATGATTTTCCATCTTATTATGACAGGTGAGTTAGGAAAAAAGTTGTTCTAGACACCCTCAGGCATCTGTTTAATGAGTGCAGGAAAGAGATTTTTGATCCTCTGTTAAAATCAGCCAATGCAGATCTGCTCCAGTGCACATATTGTTTGAGCTGGGGTTGGGGCATAAAAAATTGTGGAGAGAAACAGTATCTCAGTGGAGTAAACAGCATCTTAAGGGTTTTTTTATATAGCATTATAGTTCATATACAGCCAAATTTTAGGTGCTTCAGTTAGAAATAGTTGAATGGGCTGAACAGGAGTAGTTGGAGACAGCAAACTTACTGATAACAAATTAATGAATTTGTTCAGAGGGATTTGGCTCTTGTTATTAATTTCCATGTGATGATGTCAGATACTTTGATGATAGGGAAGTAGAAATTTAGGGCAGTGTATTGATTACATAACTTTTTATCATTTTTTAATATCCCATAGAACTTAAATATTTGAGCACTCTGTACCTCTTATAGAGGCAAATGCTACTTCATTTTCTCTATGGAAGCTCAAACCATCTTTGGATGAGTTTGAACTATTTTACTTGGGAAGAAGGTAAGGTGAGGTAAGGGGAAGGATGATAGAGGCTTTTAAAACTGATTTTTATGATTGTGGATTAATCTATGGTTGTAGTTCCTTTGTGAATACCTCAGGGATTGTTTTGCTGTACCCTTGCTGTGCACCAACTGAATCCCAGTTTTAACTCAAACTCTACTTAGAATCAAGCACAGATGTACTTACTTTGCTTCTACCAATGTATCAGAGATCTGTGACTCAGGACTTTACCATGTCAGTTAAACAAGATGATAAGCAGGCTGTCTTTTGCTGCTTCTTGGCTCCAGTTAAGACTGTATCCTCATTAAAAAAACAGAGCAGACTTTATTCTGGCTGGCCTGAGAATCTGAGCATGAATGTGGGATCTGAGAGCCCACTCTGCCTTTTGTGTGCTTCCTGGGAAGAAATCTGGTTTAGCTCTTGCACTCAATCCAGTAATGCAATGTAATTCCGATATGAAAGTCTATCACCAACATGTTTCTTGAAAACACAGACATAAAACATCCATTAGCTGCCAGAAGTTGCCAGTATAAAAGGCTCTTGCTAATACAGTCCTCACCGAACAAAATTGCTGGCAAGATTACAAAGGCACCAGGTATGTGTTAAGTAAAACCTAAGTCATGGCAGATTAAGATCATTTAACTACAGGAGAACAAGGAGTAGCCTGGGCCATTACACTGTAGCAGACTCTGGCAACCCCAGCACTGCAGAAGTTCTGCTTCTTTAGTCAGCCAGCTTGGAGACACAGATCTGTCATCAAACAGACAACTTTAAGGAAGGATGAATGCCAATAGAAATGGCGGGGTGTTTTTGTTTATTTTCCCTTGCATTAATGTATATGGCAAATGCAAACTAGATGAGATGATAAATAGTTTTAAGTGTGACTGCTATGACCATTTAGGCCACTTCCTAAGTATGGATTTAAATGCCAAATATTTTGTATCAGATGTTGAATCTTTTGTTCATAGTTGTTGAGAGTACCACAATAACTTTAAATGAAACAAAAAAAGGATATAATACATTGCATCATCTACAAGCATTTTTCTGAACATGAACAGAATAAATTCTTTCCTTGTCTGTTGTATACACAAGTACTGATGATAAAATTTTAAAATGTTTACTGTGTCAGACATATCAATCAAATTCATGTAAGGAATATTATATCCCTAATGTTTACTACAAAAACCTTCACAGAATGTATTTTACAAAGTCTTAACTTGAAGACAAAATTTCTTTAGTACAAGTTTGACCTATGCTAAAGTTGTTATAGAGCTGATTTACCCAGAAATAACCTCTCTTCCCAGGAACTGAGTACAAGATTGAATATTAGAAAATTCTTCAGAGCCATGTCTGTTTAGGTGTGTTCTCAAAGCACATCCCCGTATTAACCTCTGCTCTCTGGACTATCATCTTGTCTTCCTTCCTTATGCACAGAGGTGTTAGTGGAGAGGTATAGCGGTGGTCACTAAATGTCCTGTTCCTGGCCTCTACTTGTGTCCCTCTTGTGTCAACTGCTACTCTGCAGCTGAGCACCTTGTTGTCTGCACAGTGTAGATTAATGGATCTCGATGGATGAAGCACACAGTTCAGATATGGGGAAAGCCACCAGGAGGTGGCTCAAGAATAGCTTTGACAGAAGAGACCAGTCTGCCTTTTATTTTTCCAACTACAAGTCTGGATGGATCCGATCCTGATGGGACTGGCATGACTGGCAGATGGGTAACAATGGATGAAGAGACAGCTGAGGTACTCAACAACATTTTTGCCTCAGTTTTCAATAACCTTCTCTCTTCCTACACCTCTGCAATGAGTGGACTTCGAGACAGGGACTGTAGGAGCAAAGCCCTTCCCAATGTAAGTAAGGCTCTGGTTCATGGCCTCCTGAGGAACCTGAACTTACATTAGTTTTTGGGACCACACATGATATATCCCAGAAAACCCCAGAGGAAACTGGCTGATGTAGCCGCCAAGACACTCTCCATGATGTTTGAAAAGTCATGGCAGTCTGGTGGAGTTCCAGATAACTGGAAGAAGGGAGACAATGTGCCTGGTCTTTAAAATTGATAGAAAGGAAGATCCTGGAACCTACTGACCTGTCAGCATCACCTCTGTGTCTGGGAAGATCGTAGAACAAATCCTCCTAGAAGTTGTGCTTAGGCACATGGAGAATGGGGAGGTGATTCAAGACTACCAGCATGACTTCACTAAGGGCAAGTCCTTCCTGACTGACCCAGTGGCCTCTGGTGGTGGGGTGACAACACCAGTGGACAAGGAAGGGTCATGGCTACCTTAATGCCATTTTAGTAGGACCTGTTGTGGAAGAACAAGGGATAACGGTTTCAAGCTGAAACACAGTGTATTCAAACTAAATCCAGGAAAAATATTTTTATGATGAGGCAACTGAAATACTGGAATAGATTGCCCAAGTACATGGTAGATGACCTATCCCTGAAAACATTCAAGGTCATGCTGGACAGGGCTCCAAGGAGCCTGATCTGGTAAAAGGCGTCAGTGCTTGTGGCAGGGGCTTAGGATTAGATGGCTTTGAACATCTCTTCCAACACAAAGTATTCTAAGATTCTATGACTCCATCTAACAATAGAGGATAAGGACAATCTTCTTCTAGGTTTGCAGAAGAATGAACAACTTCATTATATGAACCAAGAAAATTAGAATCTTCTAAGTGTTTAAATGTTATTTAATGTCTGAAAGAAGACCTATAAGCAGCAGGAGGAAATATGCTTTTTTGCTTTCTGCATGTGCTTAGAAAATTTTTGTCTTGAAGGGAAGATTATCCTTGTCAGCATTTGTGTCATTGTCACTTCTGATCAGGACAACACAATACCCATGGGGCTTCACCACTCAGCAAATATGTTTGCTGTACTACTTTATGTTGAAAGCTAGTATGTTTTTCTTTCTTTTTCTCTCTCTCTAGTCCTTCCTTTAGGCTAACTGCTCAAAGTTTCTAGCCACTATCTTGTAGATGTACATAAAATTTACCATATCAATAATTTCTGGGAAAATACCTGTTTTAATGGGATGAGAGAAYCTGACCCTATTGGACTGTATTATGTATCAGTTGCCTTCTGTCTGTGAATATCATTAATGCTGTATTTTTGCTGTACATGCTGTACATGTCTTTCAAGTAGATCTCAGGCATCTGAATCAGTCACTGATTTTCTTGTCAGAGAACTGCCTCATGGATGAAAGTGTTGGATGACTGTAGAAATTCCTAGTGAAAGTGCATTAACTTGAGTGCTTTGGACTAGTAGGGTGAAAACAAGAATGTGTGGAAATCTCTGAGAAGTCCTTAGGTGGGTTGTTCTCTTGTTGCATCTACCGTTTTTCTGAATTGTTCCACGAGTTGTCTAAATTTTCTTGGGAGCTTGGGGTCAGCAATCAGAATACACATTGGTGAGTCACGAGTGCTCAACAGCTCTGAAAATGAAAAGCCATGTGGACCAAGGAGACTGTTGATGCAGAGAGTCAAAAAATCCCTCTTACGTGCTGGTGTTAAGGTAACTACACAAACCAATGACCCTATAAAAGAAATAGGCCTGAAATAGAAACCTCCTTCAATATAAAGTAAGCCCCATGAAATCAGTACCAATGGTTCCTCTGATCCTGACAAGAAGGCTGCCAGTGCCAAGAGTGCAGCTGGAATCCCTTGTTACTCCCCCATTTGACTTCATACTCATGATCTGGTGTAGGCAGTTGGGAGACATCTGTGATTCTCATCACAAAACCAGATCTTATTTATGTTCATCTTTGGAGCTGTTTTTCAATAGTCCCACCACTATTTTGAAACTTAGTTTTTTAAGGTTTTTAGGAGAGTTCACCATTTATTTTCAAGGACATTTGAGCCTTTTGGGGAATTTGATAGGCAGCACCTCCTCTTTACAACTATGACCTTCTATTACACATCTGCAAAGTGACTACTCTTATATGACCACTTCCTCCTTGTCTGCCATGGTTTCACCATTAGCTGGGGCTGAAGTTACCTACTGACAGCTGTGCGAGCCTGTGAGGACTGCCTGTGTCCTAGAGCAGCTCCTCTAACTAGCTGCACTAGGTGACTGCATGCACCGAGGCAAAAAAACAGGAGGTAATAATAAAAYATGCCAACCTAACACACAGGTTAATGACTCCTTCTTCAAGGAACATAGGCCCTTTTCCCTGTGACTTCACCCCTGTACCCATAATATATTCCTATGTGTTTTGTACATATCTCCGTATTTTTAGGCCTCGCTAAACAAGAAGTTATGCTTCAGAATTCCACCATAAGCTATTTGTGCATGTGAAGAAACTGGCCTCTCCTTTGGAGATTTATCTTTGGAATAAAGATAAATTTATTTATCTACCACAGATAAATTTATTTATTTAACACAACCACTTATGCAAAGAGAAATTTGGGGTGATTTTTTCAAGCAGATTACTCAAAAATTGTTAAAAACCATATTAGTTGTATATTCTGGGTTGTTATTCTTTCCTGAAGCACAAACACTGGTGGAGAATAAAAACGGGACAAAAGAAATGTCCTGCAAGTCAGTCTGTGGGTGAGCATAGACCTTTAAAACAAAATTAATCCATCCTACCCACAATCTATAAAATAATCTGTTGCAATTTTCAGCCATAACTGAAAAATTCCTTTCTGTTATTTTAAATTTCTCTTGGTTAGATTAAGGATGAGTAGTAGCATTTATCAGGCTTAGAAGCATACTACAGTACTTATTCTTTCCTAAATGCGACCTTAACAGAAGAGTTACCCAAATTTTTTGTTTGATCAATCCTTAGACTGGCTCTTTGGCTCTTAGAGCTGATCTTTGCCTACCTTCAGGCTGTTCCTGAAACTCAGCTCCCTTGGCTCTTCTTGGTGACTTTATAGAAGGAGTAGAAGTCAGATCGTGCTTCTTTTGAGCTTAATCCAAATTTGTAGGAGAGGGCAGACTCTGTGGGAGATGATCCTCCACAGACCTGTGAGCATGACAGCTCCATGTGACAACTAGAAGCATTTTGGCAGGAAACACTTTCACACATCAAAATTGAAGAAGAGTTGACTATGCTCTTTGGAAATGAATGGGTTGCACTTGTTGGATGTATGTGGGTTTGCAGGTAGACTGAGGCAAGGAGAGAACAAATATGTAGTGAGGCTGTATTATACCAATATGTGAAAGATTCTTGGAAGAACAGATAAAAACCTGAAGGATTTTTTGTGCTGCTTTTAAATGGGTGTACAGGTATGGTGTTAGCCTAGCTGGACCCTCAAAAATACTGAGTAAAGCTACAAAATGTACATCCAGACCTTTCATCAACTCACTAAAAGAACGTTCACCACCCAAAGCGTCATATCGTTTTTCCTCACCTTAATAATTCTGTGATTTGAGATACGCTGGCACAACTGACATACTAGTCTGTTTTATTCTTAGTTCCTGAAAGTGTTTTCACAGGCAGAGCTATTTACTCATAGCTTTTTATAAGGTTAAAGCAACCCTTCAGTTTGCCTAGCAGCAGTTCTCATCAGTATTCAGGAGCAGGAAGATACAGTAAAAGAGACCAGGCAGCCCATATGACAGTGCCTGTTCTGGTATATTTTGAATTATTAAAGAAATATTTTTTTATATCTAAGATAATCACAATGGCAGAATATCAAGGTCAGTGCATGATAATGTTAAGGAAAAACAATAAATGCCACAGATAACTAATTTATCTCTTGGGAATGTTATTTCACACAGTGACACATTTTCCTCTTTATCATCAATCTATAAGACTGAGTTCTGTGAAGTACTTTAATTAAGCTATCATCGTGTACTTATTTATGGTGCCTCCAAATGATGTTATCAAAATAAAATAGTTTTTTTTCCTACCTCCACTCTATAAAATATTCTAAGACCAGAATATTTTAAAAACAAATATTTTCAAGCCTATTTTATATGTTTATCTTGAAAAGCTGTCAAACTTTAATTGCCAGCAGCCAGGGAAAGCATATACTCTTGAAAAGTAACAAGTCCCTGTTACTTCTTTTCATCTGGCTATCTGATAAAATTCCTTTAAAATTAGTATTCAACACCTCAGAATCCATGCACACAGAGCTGGTATAATTTGTCTTTCTGACACACTTAACCCAGCAAGTGAGTTCCTTAGTCTCTTTGATAGAACAGTAAGATTAAAGGCAATTATTTCACTTTCTCTAAGACTGCACAGGGATACAAGAATCACTACTCATCCATTCAGTAGGTCAGATCGAGCTTATTCACTTTCTGCAAGTTTGATTTAACATGAGTAGAATGATCATATGAAAACCACTCGAACAATTATATATTATTTCCCATAACTTTTATAAATGTTGTCTGTGAAAACATTTGTCTAATTGTATGCTACTTTTACCAGCCTAAGATTTTCCTTTTACTTAATTGCAGAGGAAAAGCTGTCTCTCATGGATTCCATAGCAAGAACAATCTTCACTGTGTGTTGACAATATGCTCAGCCTTAGTTCATACAGAGAGATACATGGTTAGTAGCCAAAGCAGCAGATAATAGCAGCTTCATCTTTTGAAAATTACATTTGAGAAATCCACACCTTGCATTGTGATACTCGCTATGGTTTGCTTTGAGAATGTTAGTTTTTATCAGTACTGTGAGGCTCAGGAATTCAGTCATTAGTGCTATACTCAGTCTCAGACTTTTATCTCACCGCAAAGTTTAAGAGTCAGTGTTGTTAACTTCCAATGATGCCATCTCCTGGTGACTTATGCTTATGCTGATGTTGTTATTGAGGAACAGTACAGAGGAGATGGAAAATGAACAGTAAAACCAACAGGACTCATGAAACATAACTGAAGTAGGTGTGTGTGCACACTAAGGATTTTTTCTTGGAATATGGAGCCAGAGTGCAGTGGCAGGTACTCTGTTAACTGTAAGAAAATAATCCATCAGTGTATCAGTTGCTGAGGGAAGGTTCACTCTTCCTGTGCACTTGCACAGTGCCCAGCACAGAAAAATCTCAACCTTGGTCAGGGCTTGTAGGCACACTAGAGGCTACACACTGCAAATAATATAGCTGGGTTTTAACAAAATGGTGCTGATTGCAATTAATGTACGTAGCTTTTAATGTTAGTATTTACAATTAATCAACCCACAGCTACCTAATGATGCCTCATATTCTTCTCTTGTTTTCTTCAGGGTTTCTCTTTCTTCACTTGTGGAACCTCCATTGATTGTGACATCAAAACCTGATCCAGAACTGCCCTCATTTGCTGGACATGTACACACACTCCCCAACATTCATGCCGCAGTGCCAGTTCATTTGCTTGATAGACTTTTAACAAGCAGGCTTTCTGCAAATGCTAAGTGAATCTAAATTCTTAACACTGGTGTTAACACTGGCATTTTTGTCTCCTGGTGAAAGCCACGCTGTCTGCATTGGAGTAGTTCTGTGTAAAACAGTAAAAATGGCCCTGTCATTTTAATAAACTTATGGGCTTCAGTATCTTCCCATGTGATCCTCTGGGAGAACAAGTTACTCGTAATTCTTGCTTTCATAATTAACTGAATTTGCTATATCTTTCACTGGAACATCTATTTTTGTATGTTAAATCATATCTGTCTATTTTTTTTCTGAAACTTCTACACAGTTCAGTATCATTTACAATGAGAAGATGACAAAATGCTATGCAATATTCTGTTGATGGTGTCACTACTGCCGAGTAAATAATGATCTTTTTCTCTTGTTCCCATGGGATTTTGTACTGCTTAGATGCYATAATGGAAACTCAGGAGCAGATTTTTTGCCCATTGGCATTTAGTTTTCACATTGTCTCTGCCTGTTGATGTTTTTGAAGCTAAGACTGACAATCTTTCTAACTAAGGTGTTAACATTAAAGCAGTAGTTACATAACCAGTTTTGGCTTGTCTGACTGTGGGTCCCCCTTAACTTTTTCTGCATGTCTCTGCTGCATCCCTCTGTCAGCAAAGATCTGGGAATTAAGCCGATAGAATGAGAAAAGAACATTTCAGATGGATAAGTGGATGGACCTGTCTGACTGTGGATGATACAACTACAAAGAGGACAGTGGACACATGCCTCTGTAGTCCTGCTGTCTACTCAAACTACTTGGGAAAGTTGCAACAYTGGGTATATATACTTAGCTACTTGAATTCATATTTGCTACTCTGTTTTACCTGCATGGCTGATTCCCTGTTCTGTGACTACCTGAGCTGTTAGACGGGAGTTTGGCCTTCGTATATTTTAGCACTGTTGAGCTTTTGCAGTTGTTTTTGGTTAGCATAGCTAGTGATAAGCATATAATGTGTGCACAGATAAAAGAAGAACACACATAAGAATGAACTTAATTGGCTTTTGTTTCAGGTTATTGCACTGCTGGAGACGTACTGCTCAGCATATCTGCACAAGTCTTTTTCCACTCAAGAGAGTGTCCACACAGAGGGTGCTGGGGTTTAGCCTCTGTGAAGAACAGTGGAAGGCAGAGACACAGAGCAAAGAGCATGCTGCAGTATTTCCTATTTCCACTAAAGACTGGTGTTAAAAGCCATAAGAAATTTCTGTCTCTGTTACCAAAATAACACACCTTCAAAGCTAATTAGCTGTACAGGCACATTGTTTTCCAGGAGATTTCCTTCTTGTGCAAGAAGTATCTTCAGTACTGGCGCTATATTAAACAAATTTCAGGTGAGGAAACATAATGTGGGGATTGGAAGAACAAGACTGACATGTACGCATAGGACTTGACAAGTCTGATAATCTTTTGGTTTTTTTTTTTAAAAAGGTTTTTGTCCAAGAAACACTCTTTAAAAGAATTAATGTACAGAGTCAGGTGGGAAGGTTCTTTGACACAAATTTTTATTTTTGATCCTGGCTCTCTGCTTGTGGTGCATAAAGATGCTTTTGCAAATAGTGTCTTTTCAGCATTGTACCACTTCTTTATCTTTAATTAATTTTTTTCCTGATACTCCTTTTCATATTTTTGAAAGGACTTAATCTTGGTGATTCAAAAACATGAAACACAATTTTCCCCACAAAACTTCCTAGAATTTGACAAGGGCTTTTATGTCAGCACAGGAGATAGAGCTATTTGTTGCTTTGGTGAGAAAAAGGTTTTATTGTTCTTTTGTTTCTTTCTCATATATATGCATATATGAGATTTATTCTTGTTTATAATATTTTGTAATGATTTATAAGTAGGATGGATCACAGGAATCTTTCTGTTTATTGGGAAGATACAAACATTGTATTGTAGAGAACAGGCAGAATGACACATTGCTGGCAAAGATGCAGGATGTTATGTGCCATGCCTACAAAGGAATTTAGTGTTCAGCACTGTTTGCTGTCCAGCGACAGAAAACTCTGTGAGGATGGGTTGAAAATGACTGTCATAGTCCTGCCAGACCCAGTTCTTTGATTTGGAGCCTCACAGGTTGAATGTCTATTTCTGCTCACGGAAAGCCAGTGAAAGGTGACAAGCTATGCCCCAGACAAAGTGTGAAGCTCAGAGAAGTATCTCAGCTGTCAGAGAAAGAGATCTGAGTCCTTGGGATCAGCTGCTGGAGGCTCAGCTGGACAGTGTGCTTCCTTTAACTGTAATGCCAGTGCCTTTCTGGCTGTTTGTTTTTGAGACTTTACCAGTCCTTCTGCCCTCATAGTACATTCCCAGCATTTCGTCCAAATGGTATCAAACAAATAGTACCTGAACTGAAGCCTCACTTCAGTTTGATTAGAAATTGTAGTTTTGTAAAGATATGGTCGGGTTGCAGCAGATGAAGACAGCTGCTAATGAAGGCTATTTCTGTACCCACATGTACCTGAAGACAAATGCTAGACCCAACGTGCATAAGGCATCTGGTTTTATTCTAGTGACATATGGCAGCTTCACAGCCTTATCAAGAAGTCACCCTCACAGCAGCATAAGCCAAGGGCAAGTTCAATCAGCCAAATGCAGAGGGAATTACAGGTTTTAATAACTTCTCTGACCAAGAAGGTGCTTTGCAATCACAAGGAGTACTCCCAAAGCTGGGTAATTTTGCAGAGGGCAAGTATACAGCTGCTGTGTTGTCGTTCAGTCTCCCATGCTTGTACATGACAATGCTGTAAAAGATGAGGCAGACGGTGAATTAGAGATGATGATTGCAGGGTAGCTAGATAGGTCTCCATGAGATGTACATCTATAACTTTGGAAAATGCTCCTAAATATATGCTATAACTTTTAGCTTCTCCTGTGTGRATACAGGAGTTGGACTTGATGATCCTTGTGGGTACCTTCCAAATCAGAATATTCTATTATTATGTGATTCTAATTCACAGGGCTACTCAACATGTGAGCCAGCCTGCTGTATTATATTACCCTTCCAACTGATGGAACACAAAATATAAAGTTGCTGTATATTTGCTTGGGTGTATGAAATTTGTGGGTGTAATGACCTGACACTATAAAAGTTAGTGAAAGATGAATAGCAAAATACAACCTTAGCAATCTCAAATATGTAGATTAAAAACAAAAAGGACCCCCAAATAACGCTGCATAAACAAGTGTGGGAAATTGCTTCTAATTCTGTCTTGGCTGGCTTCTCTCTAGGTGAGAGAAGGTTATTGGCACCTATAGGTACCATTAACACTTCTCAGAGGCAACAGAAACCTGTATCTCCTTGATGGGAATAAAGTAATCTCAAGAGATAACCATCAGATACTCAGAGAGACATATAAGTGACACTTCCTCAGTATCTGGTACCTCAAAGTTAGCTTTTACAGGTTTGTGTGTGTGCCTTGGTGCACTATGTGGCCTTATGCAAAACGAATTCCTTCCTTTAAATGGGCAGTGTGTTAAGGGCAGATGGCAGCATCCCCCTGCAGGTCTGTGCCTAGTAGCAGAGCTCCAGCTCCAGGGCTCTTGGCTGCAGAGAAGGCAGTCTCTCCACTACCTTCTTACCCGGTTTGGGCTCTTATCAGCTGTGGCATGCCCCTAGGGGTGATGGAGGCTGGAGCAATTGCAAGGGCGAAGCCACTGAGGCCAGCTGCAGGCAGCACCATTTGTTTGAGTTCTGGAGTCAGCTGCGAGGAGGAAAAGATCTTGGGCTCTGGGGCCCTGTGGATCATCCGATAAATACTTCTCTTTGAGGGTCTTCCTGCTGCCCAAATGTGGCTGCATATAGAGAAGGCACATGCGTGAACTTGCAGCGACTGATGCCTACTTTGCTGGGATGTGCCATGTTTGACAGAGTGGTCTGTGAGTTAGCATGAAGCTGAAGAGTAAGCATTGCTGTTTGCTATAAACAAACCTGAGCAAAGTGCCTGTAATTGCACTGTTAGAAGGTAGGCCAGGCCTAGATGGCAACAGGGGAGAAAAATAATGCTTTCTTTTATCTGCTCTTGCAGACAGCTGGAGACAGATAAAAGTGGAGACAGTTTTAACTTAAGCAAAGATTGTGACTGTATGCTTCCCTTTGTTCCTCAGTGCTTTCTGTTTTCCTCCCTCTAAGTTACATTTTTATTTGCAAATGAGACTATGCATGGGACAGCTTCTGCACACTTTTTCATTTTCCACTCTTCTTGTTTTTCTTTAACTTAAGGAGATAGGTTTTTCTTCTAATTCGACTCGTGTGGCTGCTTCTGCTTCAGAAGTATGTGAGGAACACAGAGTGGACTTCTACCTACACCGCACCAATTCCAGAGCTCTAACAAAAAGACAAGATGAATATCATCCAGAACTGACACTGAGGGAGTAGTTTTGCCATAGTATGGTTGATATAAAACCATCCTGAAGCAGAATTTTCAGATTTTCCAGTAACAGAATGCAATGGGATAAGATAGAGAGAATTGTTATCTTAAAATGAAACAAACGAAAACTCTGTTTTTTCATCCAGAGAAAATTTTCAAATTCTGGCATTCAGAGTCAGTAATGTATTGCACTGACATGATAAAAACTGCTTATGCATCCAAGTTCCCCATGCAATGCTTTGAGACTGTAGAAACAGGACCATGCTTTTAATTTGATGCTCTGCACTAATTTTTTGGTATGGCAGGAAAATACTTTTTTTGCTAGACTTTTCAGTTGGTTTAATTCTGCAAATCAGACCAACCCAATAATGAATAGCCTTATCGGGGTGACTCTTGCAGGCACATAAGCTTATCTATGTACAGAGTTATTCCAGTTCAGTTTTTCATTATTAAATCTTCTGTGGGTGTTACTGAAACAGAAGTAGCTGCTCTGTTGTTAAACCTGTATTAAAACACTTTTTCTTTTGTTAATTGCAATCTTTAATGGCTCTGTATGTTTTCTACAGGGATAAAAAATAAATATTACTTCAGATGTATTTTTACTGTGCTATGTATTTTCCTTTAAAAAGTAAAAACTGTTTGAAGCACATTGCAAGTTGTATTGCTTACAGACTTCTCAGGTATGCTCTATGGCAAACCAAGATGATTTCACAATGGCATTCCTGAAATTTCAGCATCTGTTAAGTAAGGCACAGCCATTTTCCTCCAGCTGTTCTCTTTGATATTTACTTATATCCTAAGATGGTCTATGGAAACACAGGCTGCTGGGTACAGACCAATTTGTGTGAAAAAATGGGGAAAGGACCATTTCCAGTTTAGTGTATCTTATGTGAAGTGTGAGACGCCTTGTCTCTCAGCCCAAGTCTCGAGCTGGGAAGGAGTAGTCTGAATACTTGCAGTATAGAACATGAATATGCTGTCACACAATGACTCTATAAAAGTCTGATTCTGAGTAGTCATACATTTAAAGGCAGGCACTACATTATGTCATTTGTTGGTCTTGCATCCTTTTCTGCTTTAGAACTGGATTGTCTCGATTTGCAGCACCAAATAAATAAGAAAGGGTTAAAATTTTAAGGATTAAATATATTGAGTTTTTAAAAGACATTAAGAATTTTTTTATCAGTAATGTCTTTTTAATCAATGAAATTATGAATCTGATTGTTTCAATGTGGCAGCTCCATTCCAAAAGGATGAAGATATATTTTCAGTTTATCTTTGCATTTTTTTCAAAACAAACCTCTTTCTGCTTTATAAACTTGCATTAAAATGCACTTACAAACATTTTATATTTTACAGTCTAGATATACTATTTTTTAAATTATATAAAAATCAATATATAATTGGTTATTGCTGTAGAAAAAGTTAAACAAAGTTGCCCTTTGCTGTCACTTTAAAAAAGGAGACATTCATATTTCTAGGATATAAAGTAAACACCCAAAAAACAAATAACCATCACTTATGTGTTCTTAATAGACATACGATTCCTGCCATGCAGATTATGCATATATTCAATTTTGCTGTAATGAACAAGCAAGAAGAAGAAAGAAAGAAGAAGAAAGACTATGTAACTTTTACAATTATTTGTATTAGTTTGAAAGATATCTACTCTTAAACCCCTCCTTGTGGTGTCAAATTACTGTTTGCTCATTCTATCCTGTGCTTTTCTTACAAGATAAAATATAATGACAAATGGTAGATAAGAATTTTCAAGTTTAAATAAAGTTAAACAAAAAGTTTTCAGAAATTAAATCAGTTTTATTTGTTATAAGAGTTCTACTGTGTACAAAAGAAATTACTATAACTTACAGTACTTCAGACATAGAATATTGGGGGTGTTGCTTCCACTGGAAGAGCAGTATTTTGAAAACAAAGATCGTTAGAATCAGACTTTGATAGCAGTATTAATATAATAATATAATAATAAATACTTCACGTTCATATAATCTGAATTTATAATAACCCACGTATTTCAGCATTAACTAATACATTTTAATCTGCCTCCAACATGCAGGTAGAAGAGTCTTCTGTAGCTCATAGAAGAAATGTATGATTCATGGTGAGGGTTCTGTCAACCCTGAGTACTTCCCCTTGTCCAGTTTCACAACTGCCAGCTAGCAGAACTCCAGAGGATGGCGAGCAGGCAAGTGATTGAAAACACTGTTTGCTGTAATCTTAAGCCATTAGAATACAGCCTGATAATTTCCTGTGTTTCCGATGTCAGTTCTTAAAAGAAATAAAATCAAGAAAATAAAATGGTTAATGAGTAAGTATGTAAATTTGAAAACATAAGGTTTTTCAACATACTTGAAAAGTCCTCTGACATCTCACAGGTACTTAAGTTAAAGGTATCAGCTGTTAAAGCCAATCAAAGGGACTATTCTCAGGGGAGAGATGTAAATAGATGTCCCATCAATGATCGTTTGAGGAGCAACTGATAGCACTTATCAGCTCTTGCAGGCATTAATCTCAGAATAATCAAAAGTAAATACCAAGCAAAAGCAAGAGGAAGAACTTCACAAGAGGTAAGCACTGTAGCCTGAATGTCGCCTTTTAACCCTTCCTTTAACTAGGGAGTTAGCTTTTAGCAAAAGAGAAGCCATATCCTTTTGTACGTGAAAGCCACGGAGTCCCTGCACAAAGTATTCTCTACTGAGACCTTAATTGTCTTTCCTAAACTGAGTTCAAGAGCAGCAAGCAGTTAACTGCTTTTACAGAGCATAGGGAGACCCATTATGTCTTTTGCTCAAGTAATGAGGAGCAATAGAGCTGATTAAAAGGTGAACACTTAAAGAGTTTAATAAGCAAGTTGTATGACACATATAACTGCTCAATACAGAAGGCTTCAAGGAAAAAGCSGTTCTGGTGGATTTTTTTTTCTGTCTAGGGTTACAAAGGTAGGAATGTCACCTTTTTAATGTTTTGATTTACATTTGAGTTGGTGCTGCAACTCAGAAGTCACAGCTTCAAGGCATTGATACTCAGGTAGGAATCTGGTCAGGAAACAAGAGACTGCTTGGGGTGAAAATGAGTCTTGAAATCCTTTAAGTCTGTTATTTTCTTACGCTGCTAAGGAGTGATATTGGCACAACTGAACTAAAGTGCAAGATGGGATTGAAATATGGGTGGAAAGGGCAAGAATATTTTGCACTGATTTTGCCACTGAAGAGAAAATATTATTAAATCCTTATTAGTGATCTCAAGAGTATTGAGAACAGTCTGGATCAGTCAGTTCTCCATGGAAAATAATACTAGTATAGCAATTCTTTAAATCCTTATGCTAGTTGACAGACTGTTTTCAAAAATATTCAACCATTTATTCAGGGAATTTCACAGGCTAATGTAACAAGACTTCACTTAAAATGATAGAATGCTTTTGAGGAGACTAGGTGGCACTACTTTACACTGATCAGGATAATGGTTATATATTTTTTAGTGAGGAGTGTGTTCAGACTTAAAAGTCATACGAGAATACTCTGAAGATTGAGATACAGATCTTAAAAAATATTCAGATAAGTTTTGAGTCATTTAAGCATGATGATTGATGATTCTGTATATTTAGTAGACACAACTTTTTTCTCTAGTGAAATACCAGTTTCTACTTCCTCCACACCAAYATATACTACTGTTTTTTCTCTTTGCCTTAGAAACATGTTTTATTCTTGGATTTAGTTTAGTTGTAGAAATTGTCCTGGTTAAGTGGGAAGTCATAGGTGTACAGATTTTGCAGAACAGAGAAGTGTTTAACCTCTGTAATCTTCAATTAGAACAGTGGAAAGTTTTCTACTGTACAGAATTATGAATATCTGAAAGCGTCTTCTGTGCTGTACTATATAGTCAAAGAGCAGTGCTTTTTACTGTCTCACTAATTCATTCTCTAAAGCAAAGCAACCCACTGTAGAAGTCCAGCTAGTGCACATACCACATCCTCCAAGTACCCCACCACTGCAGAAGGCAATTCTGTCACCCAGGAGTTAAAAATGTTTGATTTAATGCCATTTCTTACCGCAGTTACTCTGCCTTATTTCTGAGAGACAGTGCAGTGTGCCATAGGCACACCGACAAAGCCAGCAGTCCTTCAGCACCCAGATGCCGTGGGGAATGCTGCCGCAGTTTCTGTCAACGACAAGGGAGACATTTGGTACATCCCTAATCCCATCACAGAAAGCCACCCTTCAGAGCACCACACTCATCTCCTCTGATTTTAGACTGTTTTTTTTTTTTTTTTTACCCTAGCCGCTCATCATATTCACAGTATCTGCCGGTGAAGGGCTTCAGGCAGGCACAGAAGGTCCCAAGGATACAAGTCCCTCCATTCTGGCAGCAGCGTCTGTTCAGTTTTTTACCTGCAAGACAATATTACAGAGGTTAACAAGCATCTCAGGGGCTCTGAACCTCACCTTTTCCTCACTTGTTCTCTCAGGTCTCTCCAATTCCCAAAGTCTCTTAAGGATATCTAGTTTTATTGTCTTTAGAGACAATAAAATTATATGCCTGTTAGTAGTGTTTGTTCAGCTAAACCCAGTTTGTTTAGTTAAGGATTAGAAACAAGCTACTAGGGATTACAGGATGGTGAAGAAGCAACGCCTGGCAAATTCTGTAGCAGCAGGATGTGTTCAAGTGAAATATTTCTCTTTGACAGATGCAGGTTTCAATCACATTAAGAAATGGGACATTTTATTGGGAAGTGTTACTAATTTTTGAATAAAAACTGGGAAGTTACTTGGTTTTGAGGTGGAGGAAATGCTTCCTTAAACCTTTCTCAGAGTCCTGGGGTTGAGCACCAATCTAAAACTTTATATATGGAAGGAAACAGAATACTTTTTTCTTTCCTGTTAGTACTGTTGCTTTCAGGTAGCTCAAACCTTTTTTATAAAATTAACATTTTTATGGCCATTAAATATCGTGAATTCTAAAAAATGAACAGAACGTTGCAAAATTTTACAAATGCTCTTGTAAACACGAAGTGCCAAGCACTTCTTCATTCTTGGTATTCTTTCTTGTTTTTCCTTAACAATTTTGCAAGTGAGAGATCTTCTGTTCTACCTTAAATTTTTATCTCCACTTACTAAGTGGCCATGGATATAATTTAAATGGGTGGTCACAGAAAACCAACAGGCTGGAATCTTCTAGGACAACAGTTAAAGCAATACTATATTAAAATTTTAATAAGTAATTTTATGTCATTGTTTACAAAAATAATGTTACTTACTCTCTGTAATTCCAGTGAAAGGTACTAAAGACCTGGAACTCTGTTGCTTTCTACTTTCGTAACTCTGATTCATATCACTGAGCGCATTTGTAAAGGTCCCTTCGTTCTTGGRCTGCTGCTTTTGTGCTGTAGCATTGAGACCTTTCACAACTTCTTTCCGTTCTACTTTTTCAGGGCCTTGACAAGAAGTGCAAATATGTAAGGGAAAGGTAGTTTGTGATGAAGAAAGGCATACTGTAAATGTAGAAGAAAAACACAACGGAGCGGRGAGAAATATTAAGTTCACTTACTTTTTTCTAAATGAACAGCCTGCCAGACCAGAGTCACAGTGAAAAGAATTCTGTAAAAAAATTTAAAAAAGAGAGAAACAAAAAGATCAGATGAGAAGTAAATTTCTGCTAATAAGACACAAACACTAAAACGAATGGTGAGTATGTGAACTTTTAAAAGGGATGAGCATCCCTAGCTACAGAGGGTCCCCGACATCTCAAGCGAACTTACTTAACATGATTTCCCCAGTACATTTTCCTGCAGCCAGAAATAGCCGTGAGGTCCTCCGGGAGAGCTTGAGCAGAAGGAAGATGTCCAGAGCCCTCTACTTCAGGCTGTTGCATGCAGCAGTCCTCACACCGCAGACACCGATGGACAGGGAAAGCGGGACTGGCGGAATTTCCCCCCTGCTGTCCAGCTTGCAGGAAGCTTAGTCTCCAGCCGCACCGCTGGCTGAGCCCTGCCCGGGCGCCGGGAACATCCCTCGGGACTGGGACTCCCTGGCCAGCCCCCGATTTACATGCCCTGCTGAAGGGTGGGGCAAGGTGGGGACGCCTACTGCTGGGGGGACACTTAAAAGCCCATGAGCACAGCCAAAAGGCCAAGGGTGGAAGATCTCAGGCCCAGTGCATTTCTAAAGACGGAAAACTTTGCACCACCATATAGTACATAGCAAAAACAAACAAACAAACAAACAAACATACAAGCATTAATCAGAACAGCAATAGGGTATATCATAAACGGGAGTAGATATATATGAGGAAGGTTAAAAAGCCTCAGCTCTACCTATATGCCTTGTCTCTGCAGGGTTTTCCACCAGGGATCTGCTTTATGAGATTGTACTACTTTGCAGCAGAGATCCTTAAAACCTGCTTTTGAGATTTCTACTAAAAATACTGGAAAAAGCAGTATAAGGTCGTTGGGGGAGGATTGTTGTCTCACCAGAGCTGTTAATAAATGTTGAAACATTTTCTGAAAATTTTTATTGTTAGTAAAATCAGGCCCATTAGTGGGTATTCCTAGTCTGAGTTTATGCAGTACCAGCAGATGCCTAGATATAATTTACTGTGTGTACTGAAATGGGCTAGGATCACTCACATGGCTTTGTCATGGCTCAGTATCGTGAGCAAGAAGACCTGCAGCTGGGCAGTGCTAAAAAGAGCTCTGGGCAGGCTTTTCTCTTCATATTTCCACATTTTGTACCACCAAATGCCCATGACATTTACTTACGTTGTGGCAGGAAACTGAAGCAATACAACTTGTTTTGTTTTGGAGGGGCATTAGAAGAGGGATGTTTCCACTGTGTCACTGCAAACCAAGGTAGTACATGGTTCACCCTGGCTAGACCCAAGATCACATCAGAAGCATGGGTCAGACCTCACTGCAGAAATGGCTGCACTAACTAAAGACATCATCCCTTGTTTGTAAGTCCCTGCGACTGTCATTTGTCAGATTTGCCCCGTCTGAATGAATGGTTTGGAAGCTGTGATAACTTCTCATCCAATTTGGTACAAAGACTGGCTTAATTTACAAAGATAGGTGTCCTAATTAAAGTTAACCCTCTTGGCACTGAAGAGGCACTAAAGCAGATGGAGAATGTTTTTAAGACATGTTCTCTTACGCAGCTGTACACTGCATGGGTAACAAGCAAGAGAAGTTGGAAACTATTGTGAAATTAGAAAATTGCCGTAATTGCTATCATGGAAACACTGGGAAAAGTCATACAACTGGAACACTGCAATCAAGAGGTACAAGCTATTCAGAAGCTCTTTATCTCCAAACTGGAGATGGGTGGATTTGACGGATAGACAGTTCAATGGATAAAGAGTTGGCTGCTGGCTGGCTGCAGCCAGGGAGTTGTGGTCAATGCCTGTGTGTTGAGGTGGAGGCTGGTGATGAGTGATGTCCTCAGGCTCTGTTTTGAGCCCACTGCTCAGCAATGTTTACCTCAGTAACACAGACAGTGGGATCGAGTGCAATCTCAGCAAGTTTGCAAATGACACAAATCTGAGCAGTGGAGTTGACACAACAGAAGGATGGGATGCCATCCAAAGGGACCTGGAAAATCTTGAGAGTTGGGCCCATGAAGTTCAACAAGTCCAACTGCAAGGTGCTGCACATGAGCTGGGGCAATCCCAGACCTGAGAACAAATGGGGAGAAGAACTTACTGAGAGCATACTTGTGGGGTTGGGTATTCTAGAAGATAAAAGCTGGATATGATCCAACATCAAGTGCTTGCATACCAGAAAGCCAAAAACGTCCTGGGCTGCATCAAATGAGTGTACTACAGGTTGAGGGAGGGGATTCTGCCCCTCTGCTCTGCCCTGCTGAGACCCCAACTGGAACACTGCATCCAACTCTGGGGTCCCCATCACAGGAGGGATGTGGACCTGTTAGAGTAGGTCCAGAGGAAGCCACGAGGTGTTCTGAGGGATTGAGCACCTCTCCTACGAAGAAAGGGGAGAGATTTGGGGCAGTTCTGCCTGGAGAAGAGAAGGCTCAGAAAAGCCCTCATTATGATCTTCCAGTACCTTAAGGGAACTTCAAAAAAGGACAGTGAGGACCTTTTTATATGGTGAGATAGTGACAGGACAAAGGACAATGGTTTTAAACTGAAAAGGGGCAGGTTTAGGTTAGCTATTAGGAAGATATTCTTTGCTGTGAGGGTGCAGGGGCCCTGGTGCTGATTGCCCAGAGAAGTTGTGGATTACCTATCCCCGGTGATCTTCAAAGATAGGCTGGATGAGGCCCTTAGCAAACTGGTCTAGTGGAAGGTATCCCTGACTATGACAGGGGCGTTGGGACTCACTGATCTTTGGGGGTGCCTTCCAGCCCCAGCACATTATATGATTCTATGATGATGTGATCTTTCATGTCTCCTGGGGGTACACTGGCCTTCAACAAGAGGACAGAAGAGCATTGCTGAAGATTTAAAATGGCTTTTTCCTCAGGGAGTGCTCTGCAGGGCTACACCTATCTTAGGGGGTAAGGCATTCCCAGTGCTGCTGCAATAATTGGCTCCAATTGTTCTAAGCTCAACCATTTTCTTGTAGATACAGGCTAACCCTTTAGCTTCATGGCATCTTGTTTCATGGTGTGCTTTATGTTACTAACTTAAACAGATTTAGATGAAGCTATATTTTTGTTGCAGACTTGTATTGAAGTATGCCTTTTATAATTGAGAGTCTGTGATGTACATTTGTGGGCAATTCAGCTAAATCAGCACTAGAACTTTTGTCCTAATGTTTGTGGGTAAGATGTTTCACAGAAAGCATGTTATGATAAAATCACAACATATTAATTCAGGCAGGGATTTTGGTTTTCCTGTCTTAAATAGCAGCAACTTTGAAGAGACAGGTTACTCTCACCATTATGCTGTCTGCCCCTACCTGTTGCGATTGACAAGGACTTCTAAACTAAATGTAAAAGTTTAGGTGCTTGCTTAAAACATATCATATTTTAAAGTACTGTCATAACAACAGATACTGTTCTGAATTAGGACTAAAAAATGCTTCACACAAATAAAAGAGATAATACATACATGTTTTCTGAATACATGTAATTTTTGCATGTATTTTTGCATGTATTCAGAAAACATGTATGTATTATCCACGCTTGAAAATGTTTACTTTTGGAAAATACTTACAATTTGAACAACTCTTGTTTTCATTTGAGTTCTCTAACAGTATAATGGGGCTAGTATTTTGACATCAAAAAGAAGAGTTGCAGTTACAGTTTTTCTAGTATTTATTTGCTAGTGCATTAAGAAAAAAAATATTATTTTCAGTTAGGTCTAACTGGTAGTATCATTTTAAGTTACAATATTCAGATACATAAATATGCATCCTGTCACTTACTATTTAACTTCTTGTTTCCCCATTCCACAGACGGAAGACAGAAAAAACATAAACAGAGATAAGTGAATACAAGAACATCGCATAGTGGGGTTTTTTACTAAAATACAGTGTCAATGTAGTTCTCCTTGAGAGTTTTTTGGGTACCAAATTCCCAGCCCTATATTAGTGGTAACATTCAAAATGCAGCTGCCACTGAAGAAATATTGATCAATTTTCCCACCCTGTGCTATTTGCTTCAGATCAGAAGCCATTCCTGTTACTGCAAGAGCCAACAACCTAGAAGAACTGTAAAGGAGTCTAAACATTTCTTGCTTTTGATACCTTGTTTCTTCCTTTTCCCCATAGCCTCACCATCAAGGCAGGCAGAGGAATGGGGGCAGAGAAGACTGCTCTGCTGATGCTGCTGTTGCCTGACTGCACCAGAGGTGAGATTGCTGTGACACTGCAGAAAAGTGCTGCTGTTTGTTGTTGACAGAATCTGCCAGAGAGTGATTGCTTCTGCCCAGGGATTTGTGAGGAGCGGCAGTAAGGGTAGACACACTCCTTTTATCAGCTTCAAGTAAGATAAGAGTGGAGCCAACCAAAGGCTGCTCCTGAGCATTTCAATCAAGCCCTGCATACACAGGAGATGGGTAACCATTAATTAGGGGTGCTCAGCACAGTTAGTTCTGACAACAGATCAGGTAGCCTGTGTGGGTAAGTGTGATAGGAAAATGTGGTGCTACTTTATTGATGCCCAAAATTCCTTTTGTGCTCATGCCAGCAACTGTAGGTCGGTGGCCTGCATCTTCTGGCACTCTCCCAAAATGCAAGTGAGCCACTAGTCTGAGAGCTGAAATGTGGATAATACATGCTGGGTTTTAGTATATTAGTGTTTTATTCCAACTGTATTGCTCTGTAGATATTCTGTATTTCTGTAAACTTCAGGATAAATAGATGCCTAAATACTGGAGGTAGCATTGGAACAGTCAGAAGCAAGGATGAAGAAAATGTGAATGTTCCTGGTAGCACTTTGAAAACCTGCTGAGGGTCTGCTCAACTCTGGTCAGTGCAGCCAAAATATCGGCTGACTAGAAATCTTTGGATTCCAAAATTCCAGCTTTGGGTTAGCACTAGATCTCTAACCACGTTGGGCAATGTTAAATCAGGTATGCAGAATATTATGGAAAATAACAAAAAACATTGAGCCTCCATGAACATTTATTGAAATATTGGAATTATAGGCTTCTATGAAGGAAAACTCTGTCAGGGTGACTTATATTTCTCTGAGGAAGGGGCAGACTGTCGGCAATCTAGACTGGGATGTCTCAGAGTGTGTTTAACTCATTTTATATTGAGCATAGCGGAGAGGATGACTTAATAGTCTAGCCAGCCTGAGAGTTGTTTCTTTTTTTTATGCTCTTTGGCTTGCTACTAAGGCTTTTGACATCAACCCAAGTGGTTTTTTCTTTCTAAAGGCCAGGTAAGACTTCGACACAGTTTAACTGAATGATTTTTACAGTATCACAGAACTTTCTCAACAGAGGCTGGTCAGACCAGGTCTTATTACTGTCAGGAATTTCCTATGGGATAATGTAGAGGTTACTGTTGCCTCTGCATTTCTGTGTATGCATGCACCATGTGAATGAACAGTATAAATTACCCAAACAGCTTTTTTTTCACTCCATGTTAAAAACGGCTTACATTGGCTTAGTTGGAATTGGCCACTAATTGGCTTGAGAAAGTAATATGCAGGAAAGTTAGATAATCCATATTGTGACTGGCGCCACCTAACTGGTGCCACAGGCCCGTGATGAACTTAGGCAGGATAAATGGCTGCTGCTGCTGCTAAAAGGGTGAGTCTCGCTTTGTCTTACACCGTGGGTTGTTTGTACTGCCTCTCTCCCTCATGCCATCGCTGCTGTTTGTTCAGCCATGAATGAGCTGAAGTAGAGAGTTCATCTGAATGAAAACTCAGCTTTGGTGAAAAAAAACTCCAAGTGTTCTGCTGGATTTGTTCCCTGATGTGATTTGCTGGATGAACACTAGGGCTGGCAGAAGCAGAAGGCAGGGAGGCTGTGTGACAAGCAGCCCCTTTCCGTAGCTGAGCTGATTTATAACAGATTAAATTGACTATGGAATGTGTAAATAGATTTCAGTTCCTATATTGAAATTGTTCTTCCCTTCCCTAGGAAATAAACCATAAATAATGTAGCCACTGATACAAGCTGCCTTCAGTGCTCTCACCCTATTAGCATTATATACAGAGAAGTAGAGCAATCATCCCACATCTCTGACAATATATGGATGAAGTTTACTACAAATGGGATGGGATCAATATTGCCAAATGAAAGGAAACATCTACAGCTCTCCTTTGGAAAGGGAGCCTTATGCAGATTTCATACAAAGATGTAACGCGCTGCCACAGACCAACATAAATTCATAGAATAAATCAAGTCTCATAGCATTATGCAGCTTTTCCCTCCTTTCAGTSTAATGGTTAGCCATTAAGAAATACAATATGATTTTATGAAGATTTTGTAATGAAAATGAATGTAGTTCATGTCTTTGTCTTTTGTAGAGGAAAAAAAAAAATAAAAAAGAGAATTTGCCAGTACACATGGGAAGTGATTAAGAAGACCCCAGTCATCCTCCTATGAGGGAAAGGTTCTTTGGCAAATAAATCAGCACTAACACCAAGATAGTGGAAGACTGAGACTTTTTTGCTTCTTCTTCTACTTCAAGTAAAAGTTTTTAGTATTTTATTGAAGAAAAACTAAGTACTGAGGGGAAAAAAAAATTGCACAATTATTTATTTTGAGGTTTGATAAGATGATGCTTTTAACTACCACAGGCTCTGCAGAGAGACAGAAAGTTTTTTTGAAAAAAACTTAATTTTTTTAATTAGTAGAATTGTGCCCCAATTTCTAGCAGAGTACACTTCTCTGCCATATACTGTCTGGTGTGTATCTCCATCTTGTTAACCATTCAGGAAGTTGTTTCAACATTTCTGTTTAAGAATGGGCTCTTTCTGTCTGCATAAAACTTACAAGTCTTGTGGTGTTTTGTTGTGGGGCCATGTGGGGATAGAGTATCAGTGCAACCATGCACTTAAGCTATATTTCACTTGCAAAATTACTTGAAAAATCTGTCTTTAACATAGACAAAATAGAATTGCTTGAGTTTTATGGCATATTTTACCTGGCTTTGCAGTCTTGTTTGGTGCTGTCTAGTGAAACTAGAGTGAAATTTTTACCTAGTGAAGTGATTAACCCTAGCAGTAAAAACAGAAATAATTTGAAAGTTGAATATCTGTAAGTTTTTTCCCCCACTGTTTTCATTTGTAAGTATTTTGGTGTGGTTTAGCCTGCTGTTAACAGTGCTGCAGTAGGATATGTCACCAGAAAGCTTTCTGGGTTTATGTGGCAAGATACAAACTATGAATTTCATAGCAGCCTTGAAGGAATCCCTGAGGAAGTGATGTTCCCACAGCCTAATTCAAGGATGGAGATGCATATCCCAGGCAGCCATGAATGGAAATCCCTGCATAGATCTTGCATTTGATCTTTAAGCTAGCCAAATATGCTGGCATTTCTTTAAGATGAAACTACACATGGAAGCTGAAACAATGTTAGATAGCAAATTCCCAAGTCAAGCATACACAGAGATTTGCATTGGCAATAGTGGCATTTAACCTCTTATGGAGATGAATCAATTTGTTTACCTGGAATAAACCTGTCTGGTTTTTTGGTTTTTTTGGGTTTTTTTTCCTGGAGCTAGTTTTCTGGCTTATGAATTGAAGCATCTCAGCAAGAAGTCCTGTGGGGAAAGGGGGAGTGAGGGAATTTGTGGCTGAGAGATAGAAGAAGGTGGGCAGGACACCTTTTCAGGTGTTGTGATCTATCAGATTATCCTCAAAATTCCTCGGTACCTTGCTTCATCCTTCTTGGACTTAGCCTTTTAGGCACCAGGGCTAGCAGACAAAAATGAGAGATTCAGCAGTTATTTTAATCAATGGTAATAGCACCTAAATGTTAGCGTCAATTTAAGTAGAAGCAATGCATTATATCATAATCTATAGTGCTGTCAGAAGGCCAGCCCTTCCTTTTGTCTCTGGAATATTGCTACACTTGAGGGATCCTGTCCTTTGTGCCAGGCTGGGGCTCCAGCTTGGCCTTGGCCCAACAATCCAAAATGTGCTCCATGTGACAGTGCAGATGGCTTGTGCTCAAAGTGAGAGGTGCGTGTTGAAGCTGAACTTCTGCCACTACAATGGCTTCATTTCTGCTCCATACTAGCTGAGGAACTGCAGGAATTGAGCTGGAACTGTGCAGGTCAACATCTCTAAAAACCATTTTTATGGAGCAGAGGCACCACAGATGTAATATGCTTGGGAAAAGCTGCAAAATTAAATTTTAATATCTTCATCCAGGTATTCAGAACAAGTTGCTGTCTCAAAGTGCAATTTTGAAAGTTTCTATGCTCTGGGTGTTAGCCACAGCCTGTAAACTGCTTCTGAGAACAAAAAAATCCTATGATAAACAACAAGCTATATTTCACTCACCCCATGAGTGAAATCTGGAATACAAGGGTTATTTTAAGGAATTAGATTACACATGGAGGTCTAGAAGGAAACAAGCTCTCTCTCTTTCAGCAATGCTGGACTCCAGCATACTGGAGGGCTCTATGCTGGCAGTGGGATCAATGTGGGGGAAAGAAAATGCAAAGATGGGATCTGCTCAGATGGAGTCATGCTCTTTAGTGCAGAGCACATCTCAACATACTGTTGACTTGAGGATTGGCCTTCTGGCATCGCTTTTCCCTTTTGGTTTGGGTACAGATTTAAAGAAAAGTGAATGGTGTAGTTCCACAATCTGTTACTAAATGCAAATAGTAAAACTTACTCTTGTTCTTCAAGCTATATGGTGAGAGGAAACAGCTATAAGTAACACAATTAATTATGACAAACTCTGCCTGATGGCATTTGTTAGTTGAGAGTGAATAGACGGATTGAGAAAACCCAATTTTCTAGGTACTCCTCAGGTTAGGAACATAACATTGGTGTGGTAGGCAGTCACTCAACCGCAGAAACCAGTGGTTTTGGCATGAACATTGTTAATATGAATTCATGAAGACTGTAGGGTAGAAAAAGGATGAGTCACCTAACACTGGTATATTGTGAGCAGTTATGTTAATGATATGATTGCTATAACATTGAACACTCTGAGGAGGCTTTTCTTTAACCCAGGAATGGTAAATTAAAGGAAGTTTTATTCTGGAACACAATTGTTCTTGATAATGAGATCTATGAAGGCACAAGATGAGATGCCAGCTTCAGTTTCACACTGTGATATGCGCATGTATAGTAGTGCAAATTTTTTTCTGGCAGAAAAGCTGATTTTTATGAGCTCTCTGACTTACTTCTCTCATAAGTCCTGTCTCCTCAGCTGTGCTGCCAGATCAATATGGTCATCCTTCACTGCAGAGTAAAGATTAAAGTTTCCAATAACTTAATTGAAATTTGGTCCTTTAACAGATCAAGCATAGAGGACAAAATATTTGAATTGACATGACCGTATTTAAAGAAAATCTTCATCCATGTGCTCAGCTTGTTTGAATATGAACACCTGAATGACTGGAGAAGGAAACAGAACTATTGAAAATATGGTGGTTTTTCAGTAGTGTTTACCTTAACCACCTTTAGGGTTTAAAAAAAAATATATATTGAGCAAGTTTAATAGATTACCAGTGTCCTGAGTCTCCAAGAGACAGAATCCTGAAATGAGAACTCAATGTGTGTGCATTTTGATTATGTAGTTTTGTGTGTCTAAAAATGAAAAAGAAATAGCTGGGGAATTCTAGTGAGCAATAAAGTTTAATCTCAGGCAATGGCAGCAAGAAAATACCTGCAAATTTGGGATGACTTTACAGTTTGAGTGTGTGTTTGACATTTATGGTGGAACTTGGCTTGGCTTAAATAATTTCCATTGGTGCATAATGGTTGCTCTGGGAACAGTTATAAATTTCCTTTTTAAGTGAAAATCTACAATTTTCTCTATTAAATCTTTCTGTGTTTACAGGAACACAGGAAGATTTCCAGGAGGCTGTGGCAGTTCATCATTTAGAAAACTGCCCTTCATTTCTACACATAAAAATTGACAAGACAAAAATGCTCTCTTTTCTTAGTAAATTGTGCTGATGTTTATCTAGTGATGTAAAATCTCTTCCTTGGTCTTTTCTCTGTTTATGTGTGTATTTGTAATAGACTATATCTATTCAGTGGAACAGATTCTGGTCACAAGAATAAAGCCACAAGCATTTGTGGGAGAGAAACACAATCCCCGATGTAGGTAAAGGAATCAAATCATCATGATACACCCTCTGATATATGGAAGTGTTGTATTAGATGGAGCTCATCTCACTGAAGCACCCCTGCCCACCAACCCCACAGTGATAAATCTGTACTTGCATGCATGCGTCTAGTGTGCTGCTGTCAAAATTATGGCTGCCTTCTATAAACTACTGCAAAACATCTGGCAAAAGAATTAGCAAGTTAGATTCAGAGCTACATTAGCAAATATTCAGTCTAGCACTCTTTTCTGGGTCATGTTAGCACCCACATAATGATCGGTCCAATGCCAATATGCATGCCTGACCTCGAGTGATTACACCATGATAATTTTTATGTGTCTTGTCTTTACTGTTATTCTATTCTGAGAGAGCTCTCTCCAGTTAGGCTTGTTTTTCCCTAAAATTACCACAGCTGAGTGCATAGATATCTTCTGAGCACACATTGCTATGTTAACTATTTAGGCTCTGGCTGGAGTTTTTCAGGGCTGTGTTGAGATTGGAGGCTAATGTGTGTCTTTCTGCACACAGTAAGGATCAAAGTGAGTTGTTTTGGTTTTTTTAACCCCTTCCTACACTGATTGTGCTGGCAGGTTCGTCGGTATTTATCACAGTTGCTGAAGATTCACCAGGATGTCCCAAGGCCAACCTCTCACCAGTCAATGTAGTTTGCATTTTATGTTGCTGCTGGGCATTACCACTTCTCATTTTGGCTGCTATCAGTGAGGGCCTTGTAATTATCTAGGACCCTGTTGAAATAGATGCAGCCAACAAGAGAGAAATCTCTGCTGTATAAAGCTTATAGATCACTATGTTCTCAGAGCAACACCTAGCATCATGGTTTTAAGTTAACAAGGGAGAATAGGGGAAATTAAAAGCTACTTTTCAAAACAATGATCTACCTGCTGATCTCACTTCTTGATCTTCAGTCTGGTTGTTTTTCTTTCTCTTGGACTGAATTCTCTCTATTCTCTCTCTCCCAGGCTTGTCCCAGTGTTAACATTTTAACACCCTCACAGGCTTGTGCATGGGAGTGCAGATGTAGGTGAGTGTCTGTGCTTGCAGTTGTTCAGGCTGGGCAGAGCAGCACGGCCAAGCAGGAATCAGCAGAAGGTCTCAGAAGTGCACAGAGTTACTCTGTAAAAAGTCAGTCCAGCTCTTCATTAGTGGCTGGGACTTTTTCAGCGTTAGGAGATTTGGGGAAGCATCTATAACCTTCTGCAGATCAAAGGACCAGAACAATATCTCATTTTGTATGAAACAGCTTTTCCAACAAGCCATGCCACTTCTGTTCCCTTCTGTCCACTATCACATTCCTGATAGCAAGATATATATATATATATATAAATATATATATATATATATTTGCACTAACAAGACAGAATGCCGAGCATACTCAAAAAGTATTGATAGAGTATTTGGGAGATTTGATTTTATGGGGTTCCCCTTTACAGACTTTGAATATCTTGCTTCTCCTCCAGCTGTGAAAAGACTCCCTGTCTACAAATTGCCATCTCAGGTGGTCTCAGTCTTGCAATTCCTAAACTGGGGGACAATACCAGACAAAAAGTGTTGTCTAATGAAGAAACTGCACTTAAAAARAAAAAAAAAAAAAAGGCAAATCACAGGGACTACTGGATTACTTTAGTGATGCTTAGAAAGAACAGGGCAAATAATACATATCCAAGGTGACAAAACCTGTAGTCTGTAAACTATGCTACTATATATACTAGATATAATTTATTTATCTGTTTTAGGTGAGTGATGCTTGATGCTCAGACAAGACAATGCCAGTGGGTGTGGCATTAATGCTGTGGGCTTTCTTTTGCTACAGGATTCCAGCGTGCTTCAATGCATTTCTGAGAAGCTAGGTTTGCTGGTATGATGCTATCATGGAACAGGAAGGATTGGATGTGAGTTTTAAGTTGCCTGTGTGTGATCAGCCTGAGCAAAAAAAAAGACTTCAGACCAGAGATCGGTGAAACTGTGAACAAGAATTTTCTGGAGTCTACTCAACTTTATGTCTCTTAGGTAGTGACTCGTCTGTGAATTTTTTAACCAAAAAGAAGGAGGTAGATTGACCAAATATTTTCCAGTCTGATAATTTAGTCCCATCTGGTTTACAACACATCTTGCCAAACACTTGAGTAGCCTGAGAGGAAGGTGAAGTATGTTGTGGAGATTGGAGGAAGGACAAGAGGAAATGGGAATATTGATAGCTGTTATTGCTCCTGAAAGGACAAGTCTAGTAGGGAGTAAAAGACAGAAAAATTACAACTAAATTGAAAACAGTTCATTGCCAAAAATTCAAATAGAGGGTTTGTTTTGGTTTTTTAAAAACAGAGTCCTACTGTCAATATAGCCTATTCTGTGCAAAGTTTTCATTCTGTCAGAAGTTATGTCCATTCCCAAGTGTCCATTTAGCAAAAAGAAGATTCATCTTTGGAAGGAAAGGTAAAAAATAAAATGCTCTGTTTATGACAGAAATTTCTGTGCTTGCATAGAGGTACCTTCAGGCAGCCATTCCATGAGTCTGACAATAAGCATGCAGTCTGTAACTACAGTTTTTTGGAAATGTGACAAATTGGAGAGGGCCTGTTTTCTAAATGAGATCCTGTGGAAATGTGTTGTTTTGACAGAGTATTGTTCAGGAAGAAGGGCTCACCTTCAAAAAAAGGAAAATAACTTGACAGTTGAAGCTCTCAGCTGGGATTTGTGAGACCTAGGTTTCAATTCCTACATTTTCTTATTTAGCCTAAAGAATGAACTCAGACTTTCCTAAAATCTAGTTTTAGTGACTATCTAAAAGACTATCAGCTATTTCAGAGCTTGTCTGTGCTCATCTGTTTCTGTCTTTCTCTTTTTTTTTTTTCCAGATTATTTTTTCAGTTTCTAAACAATAATAGTGAAAAAAAAGGAAGTAAATCCTTGGCTTTGTCCTGATGCAAGACAGGAATACATTTTACGTCTCAACATTTGCAGGACAGGGAATCAATTTTCTGCCCAGCTCTGTCTGGAATATAATTATGGTAATTTTAATATCCTCAGCTTTAATTCTTTTTATTGATCCTGTTATTGACCTGTGTCTTCTTGTTACTGCGTAAATACTGGCAAAGAAACAGGTAAAAAATAACAGTTACCAGGTGGCATCAATTAGTTTTTTAAAATTTTCTGAATGGGAAAGGAAATAATGTTTTTTCAGTGAAAGTCCAAACCTCTCCCATTCTCTTCAGTGTAATCTTAAGTCCCCAGTGTAATCATACCCTTTCTTAATTTCAAGTATGTTCTAACTCTACTCTCAGATTCACACTGGTGCCTAAAAAAAAATCTGTCATGGCCTAAAGAATGCTAACTGGGGTCATCATAAAACAAAAAAAAAGTTCTATGTCCATTTTGAAATAATAATATAGGGGAAAAAACCCAGTAAAGGACACTGCACTGACTGCAATGATTTCCAGAGTGAATTTCATTGGTTTTTCAAATAACAGAAAGTTACAACAGAATTAACTTTTTTGCTTAATGGCTGCAGAAATCAGGGGTGAAAAGTAGATAGGACACCCTCACTCTGATTTTAAGTTTTCACATGATATAAATTCCTGGCTGCATCTGGGCCATTTCTGAGCTTCTTCATTTCAGATGTCAGAGCATGTCTGGCATTCAGGGCATACACACAACAGTCCTTGGATCCTGTCTGTTTAAGTATGTTTTGTGCATGATTAAATGGCRGAAGGGTAGATTGCCTTTGTCAAGCAACTTGGCAGATTGCTTCTCCTCCATGGTCAACAGGAGAAAAAAATTTCTATACCCATGTATGCAGTCAGACATTTGTTTGGCAGAAATGTACAGCTTTTCTTGTGATGTAGTCAAAGCCAGGTCTTTCCACAAAAGCTAACTGCAACTAAACTGTTGGTTTTGAGCAGGATTATTGTCACTCATTCTAGTAGAATTACCTCATGCAGGCAAAAGGTATTATCTCTTTAATAAATAACAAGTCAACCTGTTTGCTTTCATGATGGGAGTGAATGGCTTTGATACAAGCAGTGTGTTGCAATTACAAATGAATGAAACAAATCCAGGGACAATTCATCAGAAGGGGTCTTTTTCTGGTGCTCTGAGCTTTTGTTGCTACTACTTGTACTTCTGATTCCCGCGTGTAGATGTAGGAAGCTGGAGGGAGGAAAAGCTGTAGTGCAACATGGCAGTTAAAGGATGTGCAGCTCTATCGTGTACTTGGTGTGCATGAGGATGGGCAGGACTGTGTCCTCTGCATCTGGCCTTGGAGTTGTCTTAGGTGGTGTTTTTGAGGAAACCCAGGAATGATGCCTCAGCTGTGGGTGTTGGGACAGTCACAGGCCATGGCTCCAGTGGGGGTCTGTAGCCATAGAGGTCAGGTCTTTTACTCACTGTACCAGGCAGGACAGGACAGATTGTAAAAACCCAAAAAAGGCTCTGAACTTTTGTGGCTCAGAAATGTGGTTTTTTTGAGACCATGTGACAAAATAGAAGATAAAATAATAATGAAAACCAACTGAAGCCTTCAGAGGAAATAAGGGATTATTTTTGGTTGGAAGCTTAGGAATAAAAAAAAGGTTAAAAGTAAAGCCTACAGGTGAATGAAATGCAACTTAATCTGTTTGCCTCTCTGCAGGACCTCTGGACTAGACTATAATCTCTGTTAATGTCACATTACTTTCCAAGGATGGAATTTCAAAATTAACTCTTGTTAATTATTTTGTTTCTTTTGCAACCACCATTCTTTGCTGCCATCATGAAAGATTTGTAAGTTGTACGTATATTGTCTTAGTTGCACATTTATTGTCTTAGTTTTGTCATTATGGGCAATATAAAGAAAGTTTGAAATCCAGATTCAGGTCACTTTTGCATTTAGATATTTGGAAAAAAGTAGGAGAACAAAAGGGGTTTTCTTGAGATTAGCATTTTTGGTTTTATAGTTTTTTTTCCTTTTGAAATTGTTGTTTGGACAAATCAAAACATGACAAATATAATGACGAGAGGGGTAAGTAGAATATTTAAATATCTTAGAAATTTGAAAAGGTTAGGTTTGAGTACAGCCATGCAATTTTACTTTCACAGAATATAGATTACTTGGATGTGGCCAGAGATATTTTGAGCTTGGTCTGTCCTGCCAAACTTTGTCCATAGAACTTGTCTTTTTTAGTAATAATCTTCATACTCATGTTTAAAAACAGGTTGTCTGTCATGTTTAAAGGCAGGTTGTCTGGTTCTCCACCCATGTAGCTCAATACAGACAATGACTTATAAAGCATTTTGCTCTAAGCAATAGTTTCCCTGAAAGTGGGAACACAAAAACTTCAGAGTTGATTAATAGTCTCTTCTTTTCCTAAATGAGTTCAAATTCAATAGATATAAAATGGACATTGTCTTGGATATCCTAGTATATTTTGTGGGCACAGGCTGGGTCACATGAAAATATTACCTTATGGAATTGAAAATGTCTCTTTTATTTTCCATCAGAGGACAGTGGACTTCATATTCACTACATAATCAGAACAAGTATCTGGTCAATTGCTGTGAAAGTCCTACCATGTGARTACTTATTTTGGCTTCCAGGACTCTGATATCTTGGTTTGGGAAATTACTGCCCAAAATGTAAGCACAGTGAGCATAAAATGTGTGGGACATGCTGATCAATGTGTGTGAGGAGTGGAAAGTATAGGGAATAGAAATTCCCTACATAACGCACAGATAAAAGAAAATGTTTTTGAGGGTGTGCATATCCAGGTTTCCATACCTTATGGAATCCTGTAAATCCTGACTACTTCTCCAGCTGGAGTGATTAATTAGTACTCAATAAAAAACCCAACGACTGTGATATCAATTTATCCCTTCACAGGCAAAGGTTCTGCTTGAATGTCTCTGGTAGCCAATATCGCCTCAGCAGCTCACCTGTTGGGGCTACCAAGGTAGCTCCTGCCAGAGCCCAGGCTGCTGCCCTGGCTAGTGACATCTTTAGGATTTCCTTGGTGCATAAAAGACTTGAATGGATTTCTATTAAATGCTTATGCAAATAAAATTCTGAGCTAACAGTGAAAAAAAATCACTGGGTTTGGGATATGCCAAGGCTGGAAGAAGCAGCAGCTGTAAACTATTTAATGCCACAAAAAAGCAAAATGTCTATTTTCAAATTTTCTTTCTGGCCAGTCTTAGGCCACTATTATGTTCTTTTTATTTCTGTAGGAATAGGACGAGACATTGAACAATGGTGAGACCAAAGGGCAAATAACTGTCTGTTTAAATAGTAGAGTGTGATGAAGGGCTTCTCATACTACTCACCTTAATTTGCTCTTTTAAGTGACACAGCTTGAGTGTTCACAGTGCTTTCCTACCTTGACTCTGCTAGTGTCTCATGAGCTGCTGGCTTCAACATATATAATCTGTGGGACTTCGGTGCTCCACTTTCATGATATTTTATTGATAAGAGTCATACCAGAATTTTGGACAGAAGGTGGCTGGAGACATGTATTCCAGCCCAAGGCAATTTAAACTCATGTCTCCTAGATCAGGTAACACCTAACTAGACTCATAGCAGAGTGGATTATACTTCTAACCAATCCTTTGATACTATGTGCCCATATATTAAAAAGCCCTATGAGCTATATAGAACTAGGAAGGATTAGTCTGTAGTCCTTGTGTGCTGACAAATTTTTATATTTTTATCACAATTGTCTCTATGGAAATCATTAAGAAATCTGTAAATGGATGCAGGCAGCCCAGACCTCTGCTTTGAAAATGAGTGCACCAGAGTAAATCAAAAAGTATGACTGTAGTTTTTTGCTCCTCCAGTGAGCTTCTGTGCTGGCACAGCTTCAGCAGCTGCAGTAAAGGATGCCCCTACTGATAACCTCTAACATGGTGCCTACAGCCCTCAGCTTGTGAGTGAGAGAGATGAAAGTGAGTTGCTCTGCTAAGAAAAAGATTTTCCATTTCTAGATGAGCAGCTGTTTGTATAAAGATGAGTATCAGGATCATAAAATTATTTAGAAGCAATCAGCTGAAGAGGTATGATGACTTGATTCCCTACAGAAAGTTGTGCATTTTTGTTAGCTGCGCACACCAATGTATTAGAAGGAGGGGGACAACCCAATTTTGACACTGATCCAGGCAATGTTTGCCTATGAATAATGACAAGGAAGTCAAGAACAGGTAGCCTACATTTTGAATTATAGCTCTTCCTTACATCTGTTCAATTTTTCACAATGCCTAATTAATACCCTGGATGGATTTATCAATAATTTCATTGTAGATAAATCTTTGTAGAGAGGAGCCTGTCTTCAGTTGGAGAGGCTAGCACTTTTTAACTGAAGCCTCCCGTGGGTTCGGCTCACCTGACTAACATCTGAAGAAGTGACTTGATTTCAAGCAGAGAGAAATATGTGGAATGACTCTTAGGTTACCCATGCACCTGATGAAACCTAGCTGGTACAAAAATATTTTTATCCTAATGATCAAAATGGATGGAAATATAGAATGAATTATTTTTTTCACTCCCTGAAGATACTGGCTGAGACATACTGTCATAACAGTACCAGTAGAAGCAGGTATTTAAGAGCAGATTATTCATTTTTTAGAGAGGAGACTTTGGCCTTCAATCTGTTCCTAGTCAAACTTTTAAACTTCATTAGTGGCTAGAATGAAATAAAATTCTGCAATAAGATCTTAATTTGGCCTTACACAACATTTTTTAGAAAGTCTAAGAACAGATCAGGTATTACCGTAAATCTGTAATATTCTCTCTGAATTGAATTGTGACATGCGCTCTGGGCCTAGTAAAACAACATAAAATGTATTGCTCTTTAATTCTGTACAAGTTTTGCTGTTGAGGCAGACAATAGGTGCATTCACCTTACCCTTCCCCCAGGCCTAAGCTGTGTGAATGACCTTAGGGAAAGAACAATGCAGCTTGTACCAGGCTCAATGAGAGGGGTGTAGCATCTTCACACTGGGGTTGCCGCAGCACAGGATAATACCTGGTGAATCCTAATTCCTTTATATAGATAACTACCCGATAGAGGGCTGCAGTCCTTGAGAAAACCTTACTCCAGAAAATAAAGATATGAGATATCTCAGCAAGATCATTTAACTGACCAAAACTTTAAAGTATTTTCTTGTTGCAATAATTTCACTGAAAGTTATGATCACTTTATGTTAAGCCTCATGTGCTCTTGCACTTATAATGCAGTTAAGATATTCAAACTATGGAACTGTTCAGGAATAATTATAAACACTTTTTTTACTGCAGTAACCTAATCTACTTTAAGTTATTGTACAGATTTAGTCTACCAGATTAGGTAACACATCAATTTTAACTATGTAGGTAATATGGCTCCTCTCTCAAAACAGGAGGATAAATTCTAATGGCTTTCATAAGAAGGACTCCTGTTTTTGAAAGTCTGAACCAATCCATAAAGAGATATTTAGAGTAATACAACTTGCAAAATCTCAGCATATACAATTTTTTCTCATTCTGAAGCAAAGGGTGAATGGGAGGGAAAGTTTTCTCTCCACTTACAAAATAAATACATTGCTATGAGCTAAAAAGAAAAAACCTGATTTTCAATTCTAAAAAGGTCAAGCAAACAGTTTATGTTAAGTCTTTATACCAGCATCAGCAGCTCAAGATGATCACTCAGTCTTCTCGAAGAGACAATCAACTCATGAGATGGATGTATTATCTGTAGGTTGATTTTGGGAAAAGCGCCACTTATCAACAAAATCCTCAAGACCCAAAAAAAGGGAAAAAAAATCCTAACGAAATAAAAGAACAGACAAAACCCTCCAACTAAATAAAAAGTAACTGCCCAGTGGAAAGAAAAATAACATATTATTTAATCAGCATATTATTGAGTTATAATGAAAAACTCAAAATTATGAAGCCAGTAGCTAAGATTTTGCAGAAAATGGGTTAATTTTAAACATATGGGGAAAAAAAAACCCCAGACTTTGTCACAAAATATCCTGTGAGCTTGCAGCCCGGCACCAGCTCCTGCTGTGCACAGCAGGAATTTCCCCTGCAAACTAGAGCATATACTCACAAGACACTAAAGAGGATCAGAATTCCTCCTGATCCTCCTTGAGGAATACATATTACCTCTGGCTTTGTCAAGAGGATATAGATCCATCCTGAAATGGGGTTGAAAAAGTATTTATAAGCAACAAGATAGACACAGATTCAGTATTAAAGATGCTGAGTTTTGCTAGCAAAAAAATTCACCCAAGTAATTTAAGTGAAGACAATCAGAACATTCAAAATCCTTCCTTCCTTCCTTCCTTCCTTCCTTCCTTCCTTCCTTCCTTCCTTCCTTCCTTCCTTCCTTCCTTCCTTCCTTCCTTCCTTCCTTCCTT
>JACDOX010000501.1:64822-85388 GCA_014549065.1 Cardinalis cardinalis
TCCCAGTTGTACTGATACAGATATTTCTGTAGAAATGATGAAAAATCTACCATAAGTGTAATTACACCAGCAACATACTTTTTCCCCCTGAGAATCAGAAGAATCCATACTTGTATTTTCAGCTACCTCAGAGGAAGATAAAGCAATAGAGAATCCATATTACAGCTAGAGTTGCAGTGAAAAAGTTGATAGATACTGCTGAAGGTAATTTTGTCAGGCAGCAGAACTCATAGGTCAGAATGAGAAATGTATGAAAGAGTTTCTTCAGTGAGACCTGTGCTACCAAAATCCCTCTAAAATCAGCTTTGTATTATTGTTGAAGGTCTTTGAAGTCAGATATTCATGCTCACAGTGCTGGTTGTGCTGTATTTCTTACTAGTTCTAGGTGTTTGCTTATATTATATGTGTCTGTGATACTTTTTGAAGAAGCACAAAGAGAATTGTTCAGGCTTGGCCAGAACTTTGGCTTTAAAACTCTTTTGTACTGTTTTGTTTGTACCCTCACAAAGAGATAGATTTGGTGTGAAGTGTTTGTGCTCTTCGAGGTTTTCCTCTAGTTTATCACAATGTAATGAGGACACTTCTGAAATATGTTATAGTCAGAATCGCCTGCTAAAGCTACGTGTCCTGGAGGAAATCTCCAAAGAAAGGTTTACCTTGCCAGAGGAAGATTCTTTGCTTTTGTTTATATCACGGGTGCTGTTAATTATCGGGTCATTTAAGACAAGGCTCTCACATACCTCAATATTCAGCAGTGTAAGCTGTTTAGATAACAGTGTTGCTGTTTTCCTCTTCCATCTGCTACTATCGGACATCTAGAAGCCAAATCTAAACTTACAGTAATAACTGAATGCCTTGGTGTCAGTCTATCCGCTCCTTTTTCAGGGATGCCCACCACAAAAAAAAAGTCTGATTTGCAACAACAGGGGTAGCAAAGCCCCTTTTGTTTTCAGATTTAGGCCTGCTGCATCCTTTAACATAATTGTGGGATGGCTCAAAGGCACGAACTTGGTTTGCTTTTTCTCCTGAACTGAAAGGAGACCAAGGAGAATCGGGACCTAGTTATCCATGTGATGCATAGATCGTTGGACCTTTCAGTTCACCTACTGAAAAGATTAGGTCAGACATTATTTAATCAGCAGTGATTATTTCTGTTTAATATACCTCTATTTGAATATTTGGGGTTTTTTTCTGTTCGAAACACTTAAAAAGAAAATTAGAAATTCCCATTGGTGGTGGCATGTGAGGCAAGATAATTGAACAGCTCAGGAAAGAGTCACAAACCATGACCCTATATTCAGTTTGTCCCAGTGGGTAAAGGTGCTTAGACCTAACATTTTGATTCAGGCCCCATCTTTACTTTAAAGCTTCACTTGACTGCTTTAAACAGACCACTGATTGCCTAGATGGATTTTCAGCGCTCCACAGCAGCAGTCTATTAACCTATTTAGATGGTATCTAAGGTAGTAATGAGATTAGAAACGAGAAAGGAAACCGAGAGAGAGGGAAGTCGAGAAACTCAAAAGCAGGTTAAAATTTTGATACTTTTTATGAAAGTACCAGAAATAAGGGTCAAATTGTCCTGCAAGTGAGTGTGTCTAGTTGATATGCGGTAATCCTTTAAAGACAGTCATGTACTAGCTATAATTCTGAAACAGGCTAATGGCAGATAACACAGAATTGTTGGAAGATGTTATGTATTTCTCCCCAGTGGCATCTCCTCACAGACTAACTGCAGCTCTTGGGAGCACTCTGTTTGCAATAAAACTAGTTTTTCTGGATTACAAATCTTGTACTTTCCAAACTTTCACTAAGGACATTAAGTGCAAACTTGCTTCAGCAACTAAATTTTCATCAAACTCCCAATTTGATGGCCATGGCCCTACAGCAGAGCAACTATTCCGGAGTTCATACAATCAAGTGCTACTTTCTCCAGGAGGAGGTTTTGTCTCAGAGCTATGCTGTCTTTGGATCCAGGTTTTACATCTTTAAAACARTAGTGAATTTTAATTAATTCCTAGTTTATCTGTATTGCCCAATAAAAGTTGTCATCTTCACAACAGTAGGATCTATTTCTCCCTCTTTTTCTATTGGGCCCATCTTTGTGAGATCTTGATGTTGTTTGTTAGCAAATGAGATGTTATTGTAAATCAGGTTTGCAACACTTGTAGTTGCTAATTTTCAGGGAATCCCTTCAGGCCAGCAGTTTGGGACCCTACTGGAAGCTGGTGATCAGAGACTTTCCACAATAGGTTGTAGCTATATTTTGCCACTGCTTTGGTTAAAACAAAGGCTGAGCATTCTACAGCCCTGCAGCAGGAGGCAATTTGTTTTTCATGGAAAACCGCAGCCTATTAGCAGTTGTGAGCACAAGCTATTGCCCATTATAGCCACTCTTAGAGAAGATTGCATGTGTACACACGTGGAAAATTCTTCTGATTGACTTGGGCTACACAAATCAGGGAATGGCCATTCTGAGATCGAAATCAACCTTATTTAAAAATCTGCCCCTCAGCAAAAAGTCCAGCAAGTGTTATGCGGTAGAAATACTTTTACAAAGAAGATGTTCTTAAAGCACAAAGATAGCCTAAAACCACAAAGTAAGTATCAGCTGTGGACAAATGTGAGATCTGAAAACTGGAAAAAAATTCAAGGAGTAACAGGGGAAACGTAACACTCCAAAAAGCTTTTTTTTTTTTTTTTTTCTTCTAATAAGAGGTAAATGATTAAAGGGAGACCCTGGGACAGCATTATGAGCTTTGTTATTTTGCCATGATTGAAGTACAGGCTTTGAGATAGCTAAAAGAGCTGGCTACACAATTAGATTTGTAAATCTTCACCGAACTGGCACATGTATGGCAGGAATTGCTTCTGACCATAGAAGGAGACACGTATACATGTAAATGTCTAAAGTAAGCGCGGCATTCAAATTAAATTTCTTGATGAGGAAGAAGAAAGAAAATTTTCAAGGTGTTATCTGATGAAGACGCCTAAGAAAAGTAATCTAGTTGCCTAGGAAAAGAAAGGTTTAAAAAGTAGTTGTTTGAATTATGTAAATGGAAACAGCGTTATTTACTTTGCCATTTTAACTTTGTATCAGTCATTGAAACAAATACATTCTAAGCCTAGATTCTTTCCTAAAGAAAATATCTTTCAGTTCTTGTGAGGAAAAAACGTTACTTAGGAAATTCCATTCCTTTCACGGAAGTCAGTTTTGGAGAATTAGAGAGATACTAACAGGCTCGTCAGATGTCCATGAAAAAAATGTGGATATTTAAGGGAACAACTATGTTCTCTACACACTGTAGAAAATTACATCCTGTGTAGAAATCTCTATTTGTCAATCTCCCCACCCCCCTACCCTTTCTTTTTCCCCTCACAAAAGAGTGTGAAGATCCCCGATAGTGAGTTGAAGTATACTGCCAATCAGCTTGATTTTTCTGTTACACCTTCCACGGTGGTAAAGGCAGATCCCTGCAGGTACAGGAAAACACGGCTTTAGAAGAAATTTCTCATTTAATTTCTCAAGACTTTTAAAATATATCGAAGAAGTCAATATTGCCAGTTAGGTAGTACTAAAATTTTCTATTAAATGAAGAAAAACCAACCCTGAAATCACACTTTCAAGCCCAAAGAAAAGTAGGAACTTTCTGTTCTGCTTCCATTCTGGAAAGCAGAGTACAAGTAGTGTGAAAATAACCACAGATGTTTTCTATTGCTAAGACACTGAGAAAGTATTTTGAGAATCTCCTCTTCATCCTTACTTTATTTGAGAAGCTGAAATCAAAAGGAGAATTCTTTCTGCAGTGAACATGCACATTTTCCCCTTCTATTCAAAAACCTTTTTGAGCCATTGGAATGCATTTCTGGCGGGCACTCAGGACGACAGGAAATTTCAAAGGAGCCGTGAATAGCTGTTAACAGTTACATTCAGAAGAGAGAAGGTAGAGGAAGCTAGAAAAGCTAGAGCAGGAGTTTGTTCCTTACCTAGTAGGAAAAAGTTATGTTTCTGGGTTTCTACATAGCTTTCTAAAATAATCTTTTTATAAACCTACATTTCCCCTGTTTTATGGTTTTAGCAACACAGATCTTCGACTTAGCATTTTCCCCCCTCAATAAATTAGACAGTTGTCCTGTAGCATGAGGCATCTCCAAGATTCTTTTTTGGCATGTTTGATGTCCGAGTTGTAATATTGATGTCAGCAGCCTTCTGCAACCTAGCAGCTTAGGATCCTTCTTAGTGAGAAAATGCACACTATATATCTGCTGTCTCAGCCCCTAAAGCTAATTTACTTACCACAGTCATCTTGAAGTACGTGCTATGTTATGCAGAGTCCTACAAACACACTTGTATGGGAAGCAACCATGGATAACAGCTTCACAGTCTCTGCTAAGCACAGAGAAAACAAAATGTTTGTTTCAAAACGAGCCTATAGGTAAACGAGTAGAATAAAAACATCTTTTGAAAATTTCCACTATGTTTTTCATAATGTTTCTATGTTTTCATTGTGACTATGTCCATCAGCCACAGTACCAGCCACAGAAATGTTAAGACATTAACCCCCCAAAACACAAACCAAACTAACTCCCCAAGGTACAAGTTCTTCATTTTTGCAGCAACGTTTAACAACTTTGACAACTTGCTTGTAAAGTTCTGTCAAAAACAGTGCTCTTCTAAATCCTGTCTTCACACATATATGTGTTTTTGTGTCTGATCACCTGAAAGTTATAAATAGTGAATTTCTTTCAACCGTATTGAAAAAAAATAAAGGAAAAATATTTTAAAATAGAGAAATATTGGAAATGTCTGTTGTACAAGGATGAGATTTCTTTTGGATATTTTTTATCCTGTTCTGGACCACAGGGCAGAACGGTAAGATGACCTCTTGATGCCTTGCCTTCCCCTTTTTGTAGCTCTGTAATTGCTTGATATTCTTTCAGGAGAAACGGAGAAACAGGGTTGTCCTTCAGTATCGTGTTTTCCTCATGTTGTTGCTTAAGGCAGATTGAGGTCAGGGTGACTGGAGGAAATGGTTCTGTAACACCATGTTTAATAAAAATTCACTTCTCTCCTGTGGTCAGGAAGCTGAATTAATGTATTGCCAGCAACACTTTGGAAATGACACAGAGAAAACTTGAGAGTCCTTTTCAAGAAACACTGCACCTTAAAAAAATGATTTTAAGGGAAGAAATTTTGGGTATCATCAAAGTTTGAAAACATGATCATAAAAGGCTGTCCCTCACCTGTCAGTGGCTTTTTCCTATCAAGACCAAGTCTCTTCTAGAATAAAAATTATCTTTTTCAGGCACAGCATGTATATTTCATTTCCCAAATGACTTTTCTGGTTTAAAAAATATTTTCTTCAAGTGGTTGGAAAATAGGCTCTTTGAAAACAGCAAGCTCTAGCTGGCTTCCAGCATGCAAAACTTTTAATAGCTTGAAGCAGAGGTTGGTGGATACACAACAAGGTTACACATTTATCATAATTGGTAGTTCTTATTTGTTTTAAGTTTTCCAGAGGGAGAAAGCTTACTATCTGCAAAAATACTTTCCTACAAGAATGATCCCAGCTGAGATATTTTGTTGTAATTATCTTAAAATAAGACAAATAATCTAAATTAAGGGCTAGAAACATACAGAGTATTATGGAGGTCAAATAAAAGTTTAGAAATTAGATAGAGATGGAGAGTTCAGTTTTTTAATAACTAGTTGAAGAGTGAAGAAATCTGTTCACAGTTAGCAAAAGACAAAGGAGAGGCAAAAATCACTAAGGCAATTAATGTGAGTTATTCAGCCAAGTTGCCACCTTTCTATGGCAGAAAGTTGCTCCAGTGCATAATCTTCAATTATAAGGTGGCACAGGGATTTACTGTCTGTGAGGCCGAAGAGAGGTAGCTAGGTTATACCTCTGAAAATATCTTTGTTCCATTAATACTCTAGGGAGAATCCAAAATTTGTGCTCTGGTCAATTTCTGTGGATGCCTTCTGCTGTGCTCCTAATTTTAAAAACTGAAAAATATACTACAAGAAAAAAAAAGAGGAGAAAATATTTTCAAATCTTCCCTGGCACACTGAGTGGAAAAGCCCTTATCAAACACCAGTCCCAGCTTCATTGTGTCAGAGAACAGAAGCAGAACACAAATGAACCCATGGCACAAAAAGGGGTTCAGCAGCGGCAAGAAGGTCAAGTCTAAGTTGCAGTGTAGGTGAGAAAGGTGGAGGAATTCCTTGAAAGTTGTATATATTATAAAAAAATTTAGCAAAAATTCATGTAAACAAAATTCTAATCCACTAGAAAAGCAGAGAAATCTTTCCCCTTCAGTTGCTTAAAAAATAAGTCAAGAGCACTAAAAGAGCTGTAAAGAGGATCTTGACCTTTCTAGCCTAGCAGGGAGGCTCTTTATTCATCATCCTTCTGCATATTTTCAAAAGCAAGGAAGGAATAACAGAGCATTCTGTTGTCAAGCCTCTCTAGCCGTCGCCTACCAAAGTCTGTTTTCAAGAATGGCTCGCTGTGAGAACTTGAAGCAGTTTCCAAATTGTGTCCTGTAAGGTTTAAATGCTGCTACCTCTGCTTTCCTGCCTTGCAAGTTAGTCAATAAGCAATTGAAAGGCAATTATCACCTGTCTACCTCCCACTCCTAGTATGGATATTTCCACCACAGCTCACCCGAGTGAACATATGTCACAGCAGATAGAGGCTGCCAGTGTTTCTGGCACATACTGCCCCAGTACTGCACACATTTTGCAGCAGGTGTCAAAGGCAGATGCATTTTCACTGATATTCGTGGGATGAAGATTTATTTATACCTACACGGACATAATTGCCCCAGGAACATTTTGGAAAGGTGGCAGGTAGCGCAGATAGATTTTTGTGAATGAAAAAAACTATATCTGTAACACATTCAAAGAAATACCTAATTAAAAACTGAAAACTGCAGCAATGAATTGAATTCTTTCTCATATTCGAAAGAATCCTAATTATATTAAGTTTAGGATGTCTAATAGTGTTGAGTCACGCAGTAGCAGACGGCTTTAATCCATTTCCTTCCTTTCCAAACTGGAGGCATGGCCATTACTTGGGCATGGAACAGAAAGCTGTAAGGAATGAAGCCTTTAGAACTGTCAAAGCTTCATGAAATCACAGGATCTCTAGGTAGGCTTAAGGATCTGCCAAGACAATACAAAACAGAATGCCTTGTATGCTAACCTTGCCTTGTATGCAGATGGTGCCTGCCTCAAGGAAATTTGCACCTGTAAAGTTTAAATTTGAACAAATCATCAGGTGAATGTCAGGCAGCTGGCCAAAGCTCTTTAAGCCTAACACAAGTAATCGAAGCTTTGTGGGCATTGTAAATTACACATAAATTGCCATGTCAAAGGGCCCAGCCCTTTGAGAGAAATAGTTTGACAATATGGATTTATGCACTCATTTTGCAATACAAGGTCAAAACACAAGGTCAAGACAATACAGAGTAAAGGACTAGAAGCCACATCTCCATTACATTAGAGAAAATTTCAAATGGGGTCTAATAAGCAGTCAATTCCACTACTGTTGAAATTACTGGCGGCCCCTTGGGTAACCATTGCTTGTGCTTTGAGTACACCATCATGTGCAGCTGCTTAGGATGGATCTCACAAGGACTTGTGCAGTTTACTGAGTATACAACAGAATGGCTGTACTACAATCCTTGGAACAAAAGCATCTTCCTTTTCTCATGTGCAAAGCTGTGAGAAAAATGCGTAATGATTTGGTAGGCAACTTGGGGAAATGGAACTTTAAAGGCTACATATAAATAGGTGATAACTAAAATTTAACTCTGGGGTACCAGCATTCCTTACACTTACACATATAAGCACACACACAGAGATATGTATATAAAAATACGTATATGCATATAAAGCAAAAAGAGAAATCTGCTGAAAAAGAGGAGGAACATATGGTCCAAGTTGTACTACCTTAAACTCATGGAATCCCTTGCAACASTTGCATAGTTTTTTCAATACTTTCTTTTTTACTAGCTTCAGCTTCTTGGCGTTAAATTGAGCTGGCACTGTTGCAGGCCATTTCAAATTGATACTTGCAGAACAGCAAGAAGTGTGAAGCTGCCAATGAAGAGTCAATGAGGAGCCAGTGATAGCTGTTATCAGCTTCTCCACACAAATGTCCTGAGTTTTCCAGCTGTGCGAGCCTTTCCAAGTTTGATTAAAACGGGATTAATTTTCTTTTATACACACACACACACACATACACACACACACACAATAAGTATATGAACCGTTTTATGTGGCGTTACAAGTTATAACCCTTCAGGCAGACTTACATTTGAATGCACTCCTTTTCCCAGGGTGAGCTGTGAAAATTTTTGATCAGACATGGTCATACAATTTTACAAGCAGTTTGCATCATTTCACTGTTGAGCCAGAACTGAGAGAGGCTGTGCTTCAACAGTGAAACCAGTTAGTTGGTTATGACATTATTCATGTCATGCTGAAAATACAGAATGTTCCTGGTGTCTGAGTGAGGCAGAGTTTTTAAAATTCTGTTGGTATTCATCAATATTGATGTGATGCAGGGCTTCCTGGATTAGGGAGTAGAGGTCATGCAATTTAATACAGAACACATGAGCTGCTCCCGTCCAGTGAGCTGCTCCTTGCCATTGGCTGGAGAGATTGAATAACAAAACAAAGCGGTTGTTTTATCTTTGGTCTTTGACTTGAATTGGCTCATTTGATACCAGATTGGGTGTTTCTGGGTCAAAAGCAGGAGAAGTGGGAAAGGGATTTAGAAAAGAAGGAGTGGGAACCATGACTTCTGTTGCTGTCAGTTTACCCTGTTCACCAATCCCACTGAAATCAGCCTTGGGAACAGACTTAACAAAATATGTAAAGACAAAATGTTGAATCAAAAAAACTGGGTCAGAAACACCACAACCTCTCTCATCTGCAATGTGATGAGAGTACACAGTTTTTAAGACCACCATGTGAATGTGAATATGCTGGTACAAGGACTGGCCAGCAGGCCAACAGCGTGTTTTTATTATGGACTGTATCTGTCGAGATGTATTCCCACTTTGCATCAAACTGGTTAGACAACATAGGAGGGGTATGTGCTGAGGTTGCTTCAACTGCATAGGTTAAATTCCCATCTGTGTAAACTGGAATTTATTAAACTGTGTTTTTCTCTTCATGTTTTCTGTGTTCTTCAAGAAGAAGGGTGCCATGAATGTGTCAAACATGAGCGGCAAATTACAGATCCTGCAAATCTATTTCTTCTTTTACCCACGTTTGTATTTATAATTGCTAAGGTATAAATCAAAGCAAAAAAGCCTGTGTCAGTAAATGTACTGTGAGTTTTCCCCTTGTGTAGCTGTAAATCCTAGGGGATGATGTGGACAAGGAGTGTTAAATGATCCTGAGTTAGATACTGAGGCAACATGACTCCAGAGGAGAAACTGAATGTCCTATCTTCCAAGAATGTCTCAAGCATTTATGACTTAAATACTACTATGACATTCCTTCCCAATTCCCACCCCCGAGGGCCCATCTCCCTCTCTCATTCTCCCCCTCCCCCCCTTTTCCCTCCCCCTCAGTTATTTTAAAATGGTTTCATATCCTGGTGAACAGAACATAAAAAATTGTCTTCACTGATGGGGCAAATCACATGCTGTGATTCTTGGGGTTGTCCTTTGCAGGGCCAGGAGTTCAACTTTGAATAACCCTTGTGGGTTCCTTCCAACTCAGGATAGCCTGTGATTCTACCCTATGCTCTGAAATCTCTCTCTGCCTCTCTGCTTTATTTCTCTTTCTACTCTCAGCAGCCCACTTGTGCTGGTATGTTTTAGATTCAGAAATTCTGTTACAAACTAAATGTGTTCTCAGAAAGCTGCTAATTTTTTTTGCTGAAACTCTCTTCTGAGTTAATTATATGCCACAAAGAGGAACTGTTTACTGGCAGAGTTGGTACAAGGTAAAGGATGGAAGTATTCACCCAGGAGCAGAGAAGGAACTAGGGCTTTCAAGGAATTTTTGTACACCCAGGTATGCTTTTCTACCAAGGAGTCCCCAGGCTGAGGTTTACCTCTCCTCATCCTTTTCTTTTGACCTGAACATGTAAGGCAAGAAGGAACAAAAAACCTTCTACCTTTTGATGAAATTGAGCTCAGTTCACTCTGTCTCATCTCTCAATCATGCCTTGTACACTACACTCAGGCTTGGACTACACACCATCATAGAGAGCTAAGGCTTGTATACACCCATATATGCTATTCAGACCTTTGTCTCAAGGCAGAAACTGCTATTGTTCACTTCCAGAACAGGTTATTGAAGACATTGGGAAATTTTGGATTTGACTCCCAAAATCTTAACGCCAGCAGACTGCTGTCGGTATGGACCAGACACAAACAGGGAAATAGTGGGTCCTAAGAGATGCCTTGCATACACTGGTGAGAAATCATTTAGAACAATGCAAAAGTCTGATGTGTTCATTGACTTTTAGCTGATGATCATGGCAGAGGACAAGCACAGCACAGTAGATGCTTTTTACTCTACTGGAGCTTATTCAAGATCCTGTCATTCACACTTTAGCCAACCCTATCAATATTGATAGTCAACATGCACTATAAAAAACATAGGATTTTAAATACCAAGTACAATCCCTTCATAGAAGACAGAAAGACTGTTGAGGTCCCTGGAGCTTTTCTGAAGACCCTTAAGTCTCCTAGAATCTGCTCAGTAGTAGTACAGTAATTAGCTCTCTGGTCATGAGTCCAAAAAGCTGGTGCTTGGTTGTCTGAGGGCGAGACTTCAGTTTCCCAAGTGCTGAGATAATTTGGCTTTGCCACGGTCCTGCTTACCTAGGGGTGTGGAAGTGTGGGACTCCTCCCTTCTGCTGCAGGTCTCCTCACCTGCTGGGGTCTGCCAGGCGTGGATTTCAGCTGGCAGAAATTAATGCTACCAAAAGAGATGGGATGGTTTTCCTCTTGTGCTTTAGCTTCCGAAACATGCTGTGTCTGGAACAATGCTGGTACCTGTGTTAAAAGAAGAGAAGGGCAGATGGATATGTCCAGGGCAGAGAGAAAGTTAAAATGACTGCGGGAGGTCGAGTCGTTTTTTTTTCCTGGCAGATTTTATCCGAGCTTCTTCTGCCTCCTACCGGGGACCTCATGTAGTTCTCCAAGAGATTAAAATTTGGTGCCCCCCCATTACTTGCTTATAATGCAGATCTCAAATCTCTGAAATACAGTCTTTCAGTTAGCCTTATTAGATTGAATGAAAAACTATTTAAGGCACAAACTACCTGGGAATCAATGACAGTCAGAAAACAACTTACCATGCCACCTTTTTTTTGGCACCTATTGTTTGTGGATACTCAAAGTGCTGATTAAATACATTTTTTTTCTTCTCCAGTACTGAGAAACACAGGTTTTAATTGTTCTGCTTTTCACAGTGTGTATTTTACTTAGTTCTTTTGGTCCTGGCATTCTGCATGTTTTGTAAATATTGCAGAGGCAAGAAATCTGACTGAGGTATGCTTTATTTAGTTCCTGCGCTTTTGCAGGTCAAGGCTGTGCTAGCCTTTGCACAACAGCACAAACTGGCTGTGAGTAATTATATCTCCTTGTGTTCTACCCTATATATACAGGGTAGAACACAAGGAGAGGGCTACATGTCTCCAAACAAATGAGATGCAGGACCCTCTTTTCCAGTAGCCCTGGAAGAGTTTGATCAACTGCTGAAAGACTCTAACTGGTGCCTGCAGCAGTAGGAAACTCAGTTTGTGAAGAACCTGAAGTTGAAAAGGCCTTCCTAGAAGATATTTTCACCACAGTGACTGTCTAGAAAATGCTGTTTCAGTAACACCTCTTTTTTTAAAGATATTTTGTTATATCCATTGTAGTACCTAAGCACTTCATATGACTTATTGAATCTGTGTTAGAAACCTGTGTCCTAGCATAAATGTACATTTATCTGTTTCTGGAAATAGCTGAAAACATAACCAAATATTTTCATTAAGATTACTCTCTATGTCTCTGATTCTAAGCATTCTGAGAAATCATTATCAGTACTACTGATGAGCTCACTCTACTAGGATCTGTTCCACCTCAGACATTAATCTATAAACCTGTAACACAATTATTAAAGCTCTGCTAAAGGTTGGGTTTATTAAAACTTCCTTTCCAAATCAAAATGATGAATTTGGGTCTTAATGGGATAGTTCATTTAAACAAATTAAGCACCATTTAAACTGTTTTAAAAATCATTACATTCTACTAGATTAATTACTTTAAAGCTATTGTTTAATCTGTATGAATTGCCCAGAGAGAACAAGGGTCCTTCATCCTTTCTTACAATTCATCTTCTGCTGTGATAAACTGTTTTGTCTCCACTTGTAATTACCTTCTGTAATTGCCACTGCCCCCTCTTGTAATATTTGCTTGACAGACTGAAAGCTAATATATATTTAATGATTGTAGCACCTTTAATATTTGCTGTTGTCAACAATACAAAGCTCAACTGTGTAAGGCTATATTGCTAATGAATAATGCTGTTGTTATTGTGCTGCTAGTAGTGAATTGGTGTGATGCCTTTCATCTGGCAAAGTCTTTGAGTGTGTCTTCCACTTGAAGACTATGAAACACAAGAACTGAGGGTAGGCCAGTGTGATCACAGGAATGATTAACAATTCTGCCTGGGCTGCTAAAATCAGTGTCAGTAATCATCTCTGAGCTAAAGCACCTGCCAAACCCAGGTTCTTCTGTAGGTGACTGGTGGGACTTCTGGAACAGGGTGCCACATCCACCCTATGTACTATTCACAGAGCTTCCCAGACCCTCAGGCACTCCATGGCATAAGGATATATGTCTTGTGGCTTTTGGCTATGTGGAGATTTATAAATTGTGGGGTCAGCAAACTTGATGTCTTGTCCCTGCAGTATAGAGGTTCTTTTGCAAAGAGCCTGAACTCTGTTCCAGCTAAATATTTGATTCTGATAACTAGCCCCATGAGTCATGTGTAGAGGAGATGTCTGACTGTTACTAGGTGAATTACCTTATCAATATTAATGTGTGCTAAAAATGCTAATAAAATTAAAACTTCTCCTTATCCACCTTCAATACTCCATTCTTAATCTTGTTCTTTGTATTTCTCTCCTATTAAGTAAAAAACTTGTATTCTATATAAATGAAAAACATTAACAACCATCAAACTGGCACAATCAAGTTATTTCTCTTCCTTTCAGGGCCCTTCCCACAGTCTTTGCAAATGCAATACTATAATGGTGTGTTTTGAGGGTGAACTTTCATTCAGTGTAATTTCTCTCAGCTCTTTTCATAGTATAGAGAATGAAATAAATTACAGAGAAAAGCGCTATAAAATTAGCTTAACTCTGATGGCACAAGGTCTGCAGTGAACACAAAATTTTTGTTACTGCCCTAGATTGAGCTTTATTGCTCTAGCTTGAATTAGCTTCTTATGTGTCACTTTGAAACTGGAAATTATTTTACTCATATGGGCTCCAAGCATAAGGCATTCACTTGAACTCTTTTAATACTTATTAGTTCATTCCAGTGCAATCTAAATTTAGTGGATAATCACTAGCATGGCACTGAGTTGAGAACTCATTTAACAATTTTTTTTGCTGTGTTTATCTGAAAGTTGCTTCTCTTGAAGGAGATCATGTTCATATTTATACTTTCTCTGCTTGAAGTTTGTAGGCATGGACCAAAACTCCATTGCCTCATGGCTCTGTCTTCCGTTGCAAAGTTATGATAAGAATTTTGAAAAAGCTCAACAATATTGTGCAGAAAGGGGCAGAAAAGACGTCTGGCAGCACGTGAGCGAGAAACAAGTTTTAAAACCTCTCAAGGCAAACTTTTTCTTTGAGTTGCCAGGGTTGCACCTTTATTGTAATCAACTCTTTCTTCTGGTTCATGTGCCCTCCAAGAAGTGTCTCCTGAGTCAGCAAAACATTAAAACTACCTGGCATTTCTGCTGCCAGCCCAAAACACTGTTGGCAAACGTGCCTTTATAGTCTGCTTTTACCTCAACGCAGCTGGTGTGGAGCAGGCAGTGGGCAATGCAAGCGCATTTATTATCGTGGCAGGCAATCCTTGGTCATGAGTCAGAATCCCAAAGTCTCTCTGAGCCTTTATCCCAGTCTCATCTGATGTGTCAGAATGGTGATATGAGGTCAGATTACACCTTCTTCCCTGTAAAGGCAGGAGTAGGCACCTGGCACTGCAGGCCAAATTGTTGTCTGATGTCACAGTTTTTCCTCATTCACTGGCCAGATTCATGGCACCTCCATGAGTTCACACTGATCTTTTGTTTCTTGTTTTTTTTTTTGTTTAATTCTTTGGTGCTTCTTTTCCTACATTTAATCCAATTCAAACTCATTCCCCTTATATCAGGGGCTCTGAAAAGGTCAGTCCTATTTTCTTATTTTCTTTTTGTGTTGGCTTGTGACAATTATTTCCAAGCATGAGACGGTTAAGGAATGCCTACAAGACATGTGGGCTGCAGAGATTAAAAAAAAGGAAAAAAAAAGGAAAAAAGAGAAAAAAAGAAAAAGTAAATATAGTGTTGCTTATTGGTGAACCATTTAGTTTATTAGCAGCAGGTCACAAATTAAAAACAAAAACAACTGAATTAGTAGACAGAGACAGCTTCTCCTCTCTGTCTGTAGCTAGTATGCCTACATCAGGAAAATTTCTTTCTATAGCCTAGTAATAGACATGGGAGACCTTTGACCTGCATCTTGTATATGAATGGCTCTACAGTGGGACTGCTGAGATGAGGCAGTCATGCTAGAGGGTTACTCTGTGTTCTAGTAACATATTCTTGCACATACCTCCACTCCGTAAAACAGACTCCCAAAGCAGATCTATCTCTGACACTCCATGTGGCATGCTGGAATAAAGGGAAAAGCAGGTATTTATGTTCATCTACATAGTAGCAGTGTAGTTGAAGGCTGAAGAATCTTAGGGTTCAATGCTGCAAGTGCAAGGAAGTGGACATCCCTTTAATTTGGACAATAGATGGCACCCTTTGTTTCTTCTTGAAAACACCAACTTCTGCTGTGGTTTTGTAAAGCAGCAAGTCTGCAGGAGGAGGGTGACAACAGTGTGTGCACTGCTTCCTAACTAGCTCAGAATAGGAACCCTTTTTGTTTTCTTTATTGTACCACGGTGGAAAGCCTGTTGGGGCAAGAGCCATAAATCTGTGTTGATCCGCAGCGTGCTGTGGCTCTCGCAAGGTAGAGAGTTGCTTTGTCCTCCCAGACACAAATAGGCTGCTGCATTGAGTTTTGTGGCCAGGTTGTGTTGTAGGTGCTACAAGGTGGCTTTGGGTGCTACAAGGGAGGCTTCTGTCACAAGCTACTAAAAGCTTCCTCTGTGTCTGGCAGACCTAATCTCTGGCAGCTCCGAAGATGGATGTGCCATTGGCCAAAGCTGGGCCAATTGGAAATAGTGGTAAATGCCTCTGGGATAACAGATTATGAGAAAAAAAGGTTGTTGCACTGCTGTAATTGTGGCCAGAAAAGAGCAGAGTGAGAGCATGAACACAGGAGCAACTCTGCAGATATCCAAGGTCCCTGGAGAAACAGGGGAAGCAGGTGCTGCAAGCACTGGAGCTGAGATTCCCCTACAGCTTGTGGTGTAAACTACAGCGAAGCAGTTGCATCCCTGCAGCCCACGGAGATCCACAGGGATTCAGAGATCCACCTGTAGCTGGTGGAGGAGCCCCATGCTGGAGCAGGTGGGTGCCTGAGAGGAGTCTGTGATGCCTTGGGGAGTCTGTGCTGGAGCAGGCTCCTGGCAGGGACCTGCAGACTTATCGAAAGAGCAGCCCAGACTGGGGCAGGTTTCCTGGTAGGGCTTGTAGATCCATGGGAGACACACACCAGAAAAGCCTCTCCTTGAAGGACTTCACCCATGGAAGAGTTACCCATGATGGAGCAGTTTGTGGAGGACTGTTGCCCATGGGATGGACTCAAATTGGAAAAGTTTGTGGAGAACTCCTGTGGTAGGATCCCCACACTGGAACAGGGGAAGGACTACTCTCCCTGAGCAGTGGGAGAAGCAACTGTGATGAACTGGCTGTAATTTCTGTTTCCCATTTCCTTGTGCTGCCAGGGTGGAGGAGGTAGAGCTGGCAAGGAGGAGGGGTAGGAGAAAGGTGTTTTTAAGATTTATTTTACTTCTCATTATCCTGCTCTGAATTTGTTACTAATAAATTTGGTTAATATCCCCAGTTAATGCCTGTTTTGCCCATGATGGTATTTGTGAATGGTCTCTCCCTGTCCTTATCTCAACCTAGGAACCTTTTTTTATTTTCTCTCCCCTGTCCATTTGCAAATGGGAGTGACAGAGAAGCTTTGGTTTGTGCCTGGAATCCAGACAGGATTAACCCACTAGAGCTGCCAAGGCAGGGTGCTTCATTTGGTAGCCCAGTGGTCTGTTTCCTCCTGACCTCATGGCCAGCAAAACTCAAACAGAATTTTCCTATATTTCCCCTCATTCTTCCAGGATTAATCTCTAGAAAACTATGAGTTTTGTCCCTTGATAGTGCCCTGTTGCACCTTGATGAAGATATGCACACCCAAAAAGAGCTTGTGCTACTTCACTGGCTTGGCCAGGGTGGAGGGATAGCTATGGTTGGCTCCCTTTAATGACACATCTAATGAGGCTGTCCCCTAAGCCTGGCTCCTACCAAAAACCTCCTGTTCTCAACAATTACTGGTCAATCAAACGTAACACATGTCTAATTTCTGTTCATTCACACCAGTGGGCTCTTGGTGGGCTCTTGTATCTTTAATTTGTTGCACAATTAAAAGTAATGAGAGAGATCAATAGATGACATGCCCATTATTTAGTTCAGAAAATGTTTCTTAAATGAGGTGATTCAGTTCAAATCAGCTACAAGGGTAAGTAGCTCTAAAAGGTATCTGTGGTTGAGTAAAACTCTGCTTCCACTTACAAATATGTATATCACTCGCACAGAGGGCTGATCTTAAGTTAATTCTAATGTAAGTTCCGATATGTTTTTATCTTGAGAATCTTTATAACCTTGTTAACAGCCTCCTGGGAGGACCTCAATCAGTCACAGCCTTGTTGTCTACTCAAAGTCTGTGGTGTCTTGTACAACTCTCTATTTTAAGCACTACATTTCTTCCTCACAGTGCAATCCTGTGCAATCCTTCATGAATTCTTAGACATGCTTCCTGTCATGATTTGAATGTCCTTGCACATTTACTGGAGGTTGACATGCCTCTGGACAAACAGTCTTAATGAGTTGAAATTATTTTTAAGGCATTTATGAAATTCTGGTCACAGATGTACAGATGTCTCGTGGTTCTTTGAGAGTTGCTGATTCCCAGATTGCTCGGGAGCCGCAATTTTGAGGACTTCTGTGTTGAGTCAGCAGAGTCTCCAGTGAAGTCTCTAAAGAGCAGCAGAAGAAGGGTTTGTTTTCAGAAGAGCTGTACAATCTCAACAAAAAAAATACAGCATGAACTACAAGCCAAGCCTGCTGAAGCACCTGTGTGACAACAGAGTTAAATCTGCACAAAAGGTCTCACAGAACATGTAGGACAGCAAAATAGAGAAAAAAACCTCAGAGCCCAGAATTATGAACATTGCCTGAGACTCAACTTGTCATGCTAATGCTCCAGGCACATTTCAGAATGGCCATCTATCTCTAGGCTGTAGCTTTGTCAGAAGCTATAAATTGGATCTTTCTTTGGTCCATACTGAGACTGCATCACAAAGGGCTGACCCCTTAATACTGAAAGGTTACAGATATAAGAATCTGACCTGCTGAAGTGATTTCTAATGTGACTTACAGATTCTGCAGCATTATTACATTTACTCAGCAGCTCTGACAGCTCAAGACTGAAAGCCATATGGATAATATGAAAACAAAGTAACAGGCAAAATGTTTTATTTTTTCTGAACAGTTTTGTTCAGTACATGATAAATTACTGTAGCAAGTTCTATTCTTTCTTCAGCCTGACTTTGTCTAAGTCTTTGCATGGATTTTACTTTGTTGTATATTTATGGAAAATATGTCCCTAAAAAGCTGTTACTTGTCAAATGTTTCCTTCTAGTAGATGTTTTGATTACAGCTATGCTAGATCCAATCTGTTGACAGTCTTTTAGGTCTGAAGTGCTGGTATGAAGGTGCTTTGTCTACATGAGATGCTGTTCCCACTTCTACCCCATGCTAAGTCCTGGCTGCAGCCTGTGTTACCCAGACACTGACCTTAACATTTAGAGTTTTCTACTGACCTTAATTTGATTGCATATTGTTATCCTTAGAATTATCAAGGAAGATAAACCAGAAAAATGAGTGTAGATATGCTTATGCAGTAATTATTCATACAGCAGATTATGTTGGTATTATTTTTGTTGCCTTTACTTTGTGGGTTTTCTATAAAGAAGAGATTGAGTTAGGTAGGGAAGTTTTGTTACAGCTGAAGCACAAGTGGAAAAAGATAATATCTCTTGGTGTGTTTGTTTATAGTCAATTCTCATTTATATCAGTTGGATTATCTGAGTGGTGGATTTGTCAGTTTCACGAGTAGAGGATCTGCTATCCTAGGATAGTACCCTGATTTATAAGCAGGGCTGTTTTGATTTCAGAGTGAATTTATCACTGGAAGCAGTACAGCTGCTCTTCTGGAGCAGCTGGCTTCAAACTACAATAGCTTGGCAGACTTGCAAGCTGTTTCCAAGACTTGGTTGTCAGGGAGTCCAGCGCTGGCTACTTCTGTATTTCACAATACCTCCAGTTTATGAGACTGATGAACTCCAGCAGCCAAAATGGACCAGGCCTCTTTCTGAAATGACTGTTTTTGTACCACTTCCCAGGCAATGGTCCTCGTCCAGGAGGATGATTCAGTAGACTGCAGTGTCATATGAGTACATAGGTGCTGGTCAGTCTACTGGACCACCTAGATGAGGAGCAATTCCTGTGGGAACACTGTGTCAGGCGTGCAAGGCTGTGTTTGAGCCAAGATCAGTTTGTCTCTGACGGATGAATACTGCTGATGATGAACTGGGAGGCAGGATGCAGTAGGCAAACACCTTTGAACAAACTAGCTTCTGTCACTCTAGCATGTCTTAAAATAGATCCAAGCCTGTCAATGGGTTTTGTTGTTAGCAAGCAAGCCTTCTGTCTGTTCACTGGCTGAGCAGTGGGCTGTCTCTACTACTCCCTTGCTTGTGGTATTTTCATACTATGCTAGCATTTACGTACTTACTTACAGTTTTCCTTTTCCTTCCTATTATTTGTCAAGTACACTGAGATCTACAACTAAACAGTGTTATGGATTCTGTCCCTCTCCCCCCTCTCTCTCTCTTCCTAATCAGCCACTTTTTAATACTCCTCTAAATCATTCATGTCGTTCCTCAGTTGTTTTTCCATCCTTAGTGCATTTTCTTTAATAGGATAGCCTCTTTTTAAAATTTTTTTTTTAATGTAGGTGATGACTACTTCATCAGCTGATCTCTTTTCTCATTCCCTTTCCAGCAAATATCTCAAGCCTCTCCCTGTCATGGGTAAACTATGATTGTAGCTGGAAGGTTAGCTGATCTATGAATCCTTGGCTAAGGCTGGGAAATTAACTGCAAGCTCAGCTTTCTGTTACTGAAACACATTTCAGTCTTTAAATACTTAAAGAACATTCTTACCTTCTTTTGCCAAAATCAACACCTGTACAGCAAGGAATGGATCCTGAAAAAGTGAGATGGAGGTCAGTGTTTTCTTAATATAATTTCTAATTAATTATTATTTAATGTTGTCACATTCTGAACAAAAATATAGTGCCATGTTTTCCTAGTCGGTGTGCACAAAAGGAGAACTACACACCATTCAACTGAATATAGAAGGGATGCGTTTTCCCTGCTCCGAAGTATTGTCTCCCTCACTGATTTCCTCATCAGCTCTTGTGGCTGAAGTCTGATAATGCTCTCTACTGCAGGAAATCCATACAGCCATGGCAAAAAACCATGCAAATTTGTGGGTAGTTTTATCAGAAAATAAAAATGTATTAGAAAAATTGGATGTGGTGATCACATTATTATTACTGATGTGATTAATACTGATGTTTGTGAAGACTAAGATGGCTGAAGAGTGAGGATATGTAATGCAGAATCCTTCAGGCATGTCACCATACCTTGAAACACACTGCATCAAAAATGATCTAAGTGAATCCTGATACTATCTCCTGCAGACTTGAAGACAAAGTTGAACATTTAAACTCACAGATCATGACTTTCCCATCCCAATGTGATGTGATTTCAGCAAGGTCACTGAAAGCACAGCAATGTAAAACTAGTATCCGAAGCTCAAGCCAAGCCCAGATGCAGTAATTGTTACTGTTACTGGCAGGGATGAAAAATAAGCAGAAATTGTTGAAAAGGCTTGTTTTTTTTTTTTTTTTTTAAAAACCTTAAAAATATGAAACTATTTTAATTGAAAAGCTGAATTTTAAAAATTCCTTCCTTCCTTCCTTCCTTCCTTCCTTCCTTCCTTCCTTCCTTCCTTCCTTCCTTCCTTCCT